>BJBW01006881.1:0-68501 GCA_004320125.1 Scolopax mira
AAGTTCTTTCCAATGATTGTTGTGAAGCACTGGAACAGGTTGCCCAGGGAGGGAGTTGGTTGAGTCCCCTTCCCTGGAGACATTCAAGGTGAGGCTGGTTGAGGCCCTGGGCAACCTGGTCTAGTTGGAAGTGTCCCTGTGACTGGAGGAGGGTCGGACTAGATGACCTTTGAAGGTCCCTTCTGGCCCAGATGATTCTATGATTCTATGTTATTACCCCGGGCCCCACTCTCCTTACCCCCTCAAAAACAACAGCTTCAACAATACACATATCATGGACAAGAGAGAATTTACCATTTATTGTGCTTGGTGTGCAGGACGATGTCAACAGAGGCAGATACTTCCTATGGCAGTGACCACTAAAGAATACAGATTATAAAATTTATTCAAAGTGACCAAAGAAGTTCCAAAATTATTTTAGCTGCATAAACTGAGACAATAGAGTGTTGCCCTGAGAGATTTCTTGAACATATATATATATTTAGAATATTTTAAAGAAGAAATTTTATTCAAAATTGCACTTTCATAAATTAGAAGAGCTCTCCCTCTCAAGAGTCTATATACATTGTTTCCTATACGTCTGTTGAGATTACCAAATGTCTCTGTACAAAAATACAGGAAAAATCGAATACCCACAAGCAGGCCACAAACAGAGAACAAACAGTTCTCAGATATCTCAGCCACTTACGCTCGTTAACTGAACTGCTTTCCTGGATATTACCCAGCACCTCACCCTTCACCCCATTTAGCCTATGAGTCTCACTCCTCCCCGGGCCTAAAATCTTGGGTGTTTTCATCAGAATAAGCACGTAATACTTTTCATTCAGGAACATATTATTTGTATCACTTATTTTAAAAGAGGGAATTGCGAAGCTATAGATGTGTTAGCCTATCTATAAACTATAGTAAGATGTTCAATGGAGGAAGGGGATGCATTTGACCCAGTTTAATAGTAAATTAAACTATTTAAAGTTTAATTTAAAAGGAAAGACTGTAATACCAGTGACAATGTAATTCAATAAAAGGGTTTAAGTGGGAAAATATAGAAGTTTGTAACAATGTACTGGATCTGATAAAGAGTTTACCAGAGAAATTGTACTTATTATTATCACAATATTAGACAAATGTCAAAATACTCAACTTGAAGCACAATTTAAAACTTGATGGTCATATCTGGGACACTCAAAGACTTTTGGACAGCTGCTGACAAACTGAGGTAGAATTTGATTTTTGATGGCATAGAAAATGAATCACAGATATAGGCTGAAAATTCCACTCTAGCTGTTCTTGAGTTTGAATGCTGTGACCTTAGGCTTCAAGTAAACACACAAATTTGACTGATAGGGGTGGCTCTGGTCTTTTTATTTATTTGGGATTTTTTTCATGTGTTACCTTTTACTAGTGTGGCCAAACTGTCAGCTTAAGGGACAGCTCCAGTTTTTCAGGACCTCAGTGTTGGGAGAGAGGGGAGGTGGTGGGAAATGACTGTCAGACAGCATCTGAAACGTGTCAGACAAACATTTCTTTCTCTCAGGTCACAGCCATAGGCTTAAACTAGGATTATCCATATAGCCTGCATAGGTGCCCCAAGCCTGTCAAAGGCTATCCGAAAGGCTGAAAAAATTCCTTGGCCTAGTTCCTTCAGCTCTGGGGTATGAAACAGCACCTATTACTATACACAAACTTGAATGGGAAGTCCCAAGCTCAGCAAAATAAATTCTGAGCCACACTGAACTTTCTTGCAACACTCTGGCGGGCTTTAAGAGAGGCAATATTTCACCTGGAAAGTCTATTGCTTAGTGTCAGAAACTGCGTATCTCAGCAAGGGGAACTAAAACCTCTGCAGCTGAAAGACTCCAAAGAAATAGAAAGTTGTGCCAGAATTGTTCCTGTATCCACCCTGACGATGTAATATGTGGAGCCAGGTAAGCACCAGTCCTTAGATAAGGTGCATTTAGAATTGTCATGTGGTGATGTGGTTATGGTTGCTGAGAACGGTAACAATCTATTTAATGCAGTATCATCTGTGATGGGTTAATAACTGAAACTCACAGCTGCTATTGCAAGGACATGGAGTTCAGCGCTTCATTCATATCAAGATATTTGGCTGCTAACTGATCTTAAGCCGTGAGTTTGATTAATTGTGTCCTGGTATCTCTTCTTTTAAATGGCTAGTAATTGCATATTCCAGGGAAAAAAAGAGAGGATAAATCATTGGAATAGATTCTGTTTCAGAATTTTGTTTCAACTAGAGAACAAAAAGTAACTCTTTTAAATTTTCTCTCAAATAATAAGAAAAAAAGCTTCAGTTTGGTTCCTCATGATGGAATTCTGGATATGCCTATTGCAGAGAAGTAGAAAAACCAATGGGGTTGTATAATGAATTTCTCTATTAATCTCTGCATGAAGGAAACTTAATTGGTGCAAAAATAATAAATCATTTGTGTCCAGCACTGTAAAGATTATGTTTTTTTTCTATCCAAGAAGTTATTTCATGTAGGAGGGAATCTTACAAACCACATATAAAAATATCTAAATCTCTGACCTTGTTTGTTGGAGGTTATGTAACTTTCCCCAGATAATTATTTTGCTGCATTGATGAAAACTTATTGAGCTGTTATTTAATGCTTAACTACTACACTGTGTTTTTGAAAAAGAGGTCATAAAAGAATTTTCTCTGTCTCTCATTCACATAAAATTGAATATAACTTTTTGTCCTGAGTCTGTTCTCCTTTTCTCAACTGAAGGACTTAGTGCTTTGGAAATATGTAGCTTGAGCCCTAACTAAAGAAGTTGCCTTTCTCTAAGTCATGGAATAATACACTTGCCTGCAGAAAATCAGTGATAAAAAGTTACAGATGGAACTGAGCTGCTTAAGCACAACTGTTCAGTGTCATTTAAGGTAGTTTATCTCAGACATCTCCACTTGGGTAGAAGAGGCAATTCAGTCCAAGAAAATTCATTTTCTGGGTTTCTTTTGTCCAAGAAGTCTTTGCTGTGCCTTCCACTTAAGAATCTGGAAGTCTTGTGAAAAGGGAGCTATTGATGCTTCCTACATATTTCCTTAGAGGCGGAAATCATCTTGAACATTGCTTGTGAATGCATCTATCCGCTTCTAACTGTATTTAAGAGCAACAGTGCTGGCAGAGAAAGGAAATCGTACCTCTGATTTCACAGGGAGCCTGTATATGCACTCAGTCTAATGCTTTGGGTATGTAGCATTTGAATCTGTGTTTATTCAAGTTTTTCTGGTTAATACTGAGACAGCACAGGGAGCACTAGCCAAAAAAATGGTAGCTCTGACCTGGGATTATACTGAACAATGGATGTATATCCCATAGGACATCGGTTTTAGATTGTTGTCTGTATAGATTTAGGGATGAAGCAGTTTTTAGGGGCTGATTTTTCCATTGATTTTAAGGGTAATAAGATGCCTAAATAAACTCCTGAGGTTCTGAAAATTTGTCTCCAGTTCATAGAAGCACTTCACTGAACTCCCTTCACACATTCAGGTTTACATGAGTATGCCTTGTTGGGTTCATTGCTCTTAAACCTTAGCTTTACCAGGTGATTGGTTTTCTTTTCCTGGTTTATTTAAGTTTCTTGGGTGTGTTACTACAGAACAGAAGACAAAATGTATGAAAAGGACAGTGCAGGCACTAAAGAAAATGAAAGGGGAAAAAAAAAAGAAAATCAGAAATCAGGAAGTGGAGAGCATCAAATGAGTCAGTAGAAAGACACTACAGCCACTCATCCCTCAAGTCATTTTGATTATGTATTGTACCTAAAGACTTAAACACTCTAAAACAGATAGATCATTTGAATTTTTAATACAATCTTGGTTGCCAGGTAAAGTAAATAATAACGTTGTATTACACAAAAAAAATTTGCCTTTTTTTCTGCAGTGTTCATTTTGCAGTTCTTAAAACCTGAATTCAAGCACTGGCATTATCCTTCTGTCTCAGTAAGAACTTTATGCTTTCTAGCCTGATTTCTGTCACTTCATATTCTCTCACCGATGGGTTCTCCTATTGCTCCCAAGTCTTTGACTTCCCCTGAGCTAGTGAAGAAGATTACAGGCAGGACTTCTGGAGGAAAACATCTGGATATGCGCCCACTGATGCTCAAAAGAGAAGTGTGCTGCATTGTAGGAATATGTGCCTGCTCCAGATGAGCAGCCCTGGCACATGGTAACCCTTGCTGTTGAGATGGTAGTAGACAAGATCCAGTTCTGATCTGACACAGCAAAACAACCTGGTCTCAGAGAACTGAGTGCATTAAATGGGTGTGAGAACAACTAGAAAGAATGTCTGCAGAGAGATAAGATTTACAGACAGAGGGAGGGTGGTTGAAACAGAAGATTGTCAGGTGTACAAGGATCCAAGAGGAAAAACATGTGCATGAGAATTGTAAAGTCTAAAGAAAGAAAGCAGAGAGGTCAATCTAAGGATTGCCTGGTGTCACTAAGTCATCAGTGTGAGACCTGTGGATGGAGCTGGAGTCAGAGGGCAGCTCAGCAGCAGTAAGGATCTGGCCAGGACAGCTCCAGGCACTGGCTATTCTCCCTGGATTCATTGACATTTGACTCATCAGCAAAGGATGTTTGAGTGCCTTATCAGGGTTGCAAGAAGATCTGAATCCTACTTCTCATGTGCATCAGCTGAGAAAAATACGAAATCTGTTTTATATTTTTTAGTTGTTTGTCTTGCTTGCGGGGTCTTTTCCCCGCAAGCAAGACAAACAACTAAAAAATGGCTAAGGGAGCCTAACAAGACTGATAAGAAGAAGGTTGTTTAAAAGGTAAATATCAAAGTGAATTGTGATTTTAAATTTTTTTAAGGCATCAGTACTTACTTGCAGAATTTTGCTGGACTCGAATGCAATGAATGTCTGAACCAAGTGGCTGTTGAAAACACACTGCCAGCAGCAAGCTGGAAATACATGACTCCAGGGTAGAAACTACAGAAGACATACTGGGTCAGCAAAAATGTTTGGCATTGCTATCACTGACTATGTTAATAGGCAGACTTCTGTAATGAGTCAAAAGGCAATAACTGCTACTCTAACTTAAAAATTTCCCTGTGGAAATAGTCTGCCCCCTCTTTTTTTTTTTTCTTTCTTTTTTTTTTTTTCTCTCGGTTATTTAGTTCTTCGGATTTCTCTCCTTCTTGTTATTCCTTTATCAATTATTAACTAAGCTTTCCCCAGCTTCATGTATTTAAAACAGCTGGTATGACTTCAGCAGTCCTTCATGATATTTTTGAAATCTGTCGATTTACAGCTATAAATAACTTTAGTTTTCTTTTCCAGTTGCGTGATTTTTTTCCATCACTTAATTTATAACATTTTGTAGAATCATAGAGTGGTTTGGATTGGAAGCAACCTTAAAGATCATCTTGTTCCAATCCACCTGCCATGGGCAGGGACACCTCCCACCATACCAAGTTGCTCAAAGCCCCATCCAGCCTGGCCTTGAACACTGCCAAGGATGGCGCATCCACAACTTCTCTGGGCAACCTGTTCCAGTGTCTCACCACCCTCACATTAAAGAATGTCTTCCTAATATCTAATCTAAATCTATCTTCTTTCAGTTTTAAAACTGTTATCCTTCATCCTATCCTACATTCTCTGATAAAGAATCTCTCTCCATTTCTCCTGTAGGCCCCCTTTAAGAACTGGAAGGCTGCTAAAAGGTCTCCTCAGAGCCGAACAGGCTGAACAAGCCCAACTCTCTAAACCTGTATTCAGGTGCTCCAGCCCTCTGATCATCTTTATGGCCCTGGTCTGGACTCATTCCAACAGGTCCATGTCCTTCTGATGTTGGAAACTCCAGACCTGGACACAATACTTCAGGCGAGCTCTGACCTGAGCAGAGTAGAGGGGTAGAATCACATCCCTTGACCTGCTGGCCACACTTCTTTTGATGCAGCTTAGGATTCAGTTGGCTTTCTGGGCTGCAAAATGCATATTCCTGGCTCATGTCCAGCTTCTCATTCACCAACACTCACAAGTCCTTCTCCTCAGGGCTGCTATCAATCCATTCTCCACCCAATCTGTATTTTTGCTTGGGATTGCTGTGATGCAGATGCAGGACCTTACACTTGGCCTTCTCGAACATCATGAGCTTCACGCGGGCCCACTTCTCAAGCCTGTCTGGGTCCCTCTAGATGGCATCCCTTCCCTCCAGCATGTTGTCTGCACCACACAGCTTGGTATCATTTGTAAACTTGCTGAGGGTGCACTCAACCCCACTGTCTGTGTCACTGACAAAGATGTTAAACAGCAGTGGTCCCAGTAGTGACCTCTGAGGAATGCCATGCATCATTAGTTTCTGCTTGAACAGGGAGCTGTTGATTGCAACCCTTTGAGTTCCGCCACCCACAAGTTCCTTACCCACTAAACAGTCCATCCATCAAATCCATTACTTTCCAATTTAGAGATAAAGATGTCATGTGGGACAGTGTCAAACCCTTTACATGAGTCAAGGTAAATGATGTTTGTAGTCCAGGTAAATGACATCTCTAAGTTGTAACATAAATGCATCAGTTGTCTAATGACGCATTTATGTTACCTGTGACGAATCTATTACATTCATACAGACTCATGAATTTAGACTGTTGCACTAAGGAAGGTTTTGTGCTTGGATTTTATAGGTAGGAAGTTACTGACACTGGTACAGTACTTTTCAGAATTTAACATGATCTATTTGTAGTGCAGTATGTCTAACCTTTTCTCTTTCATAATTACAGTCTGAGGAAGAAGAAAATAAGAGCTATTGGTTTTGTGTTTAGATTCTGGAACTTAAAGAGCAACTCAGTGTGACAGCTATTAATTTTTACCCATAGTCCATTCATGTTATCTTCAGGTCCAGATCTCTCAATCTCACTGAGGAGCTGTTTCCCACTGCTGTATGAAAGCAGAATGTCGATACACATGACGTATCGCTCAGCACAGTTCCAATGACAAACTGTGACTCAGATTGTATTGCTACCAGTGGCATCCTCACACTCTCACAACATGACCTCTGTTAACTAATAGGTGACAGATGGGAGTACTTCTCAGAAAGTTCTGCCCCCCCACCAAGGCCCTCACATGTACATAGCTTTTCTTTCTAAGGAGCGGGGAGGTACTTAACATTAAAGCACTGCTGAAATTCTCACAAGTGTTTTCTATCAGGTAACCATTTCAATGACATTGCTTTCTTCAAGACTTTGGTATTGTTCTACAGTCTGTGTTATGCAATATTTGTTCATACTAGGTATGTTGACTGCTGTGATGATTGCTCATTTTAGCGTGGGGTGTACACAATTTTCAAACAACTAACGTGATTTGCCTTTTGTATTTGCATTTTTCAGGTCTCTACGTAGTCTCTTTCAAAATTCGATTACCTGAATTCCCTTTTTCTTTTCCTGTCAACAACATGGATCATTTGTAGAATCAATTGTAAATTCTCCCCAACCTTCAGTTCAATGTCAAACTGCAGCTCAGCTCCACCATCTGTTTTTGGATAATGAAAAGCTGGACATAAAATGCTGATTTATGCCTATTTCATGTACATAAATAATACAAATGGCTAGATATGTCTATATACACTTATGTATTTGCCTCTGAACTAATTATTTGTGTTGCGTTTCATTCTTAAAGAAACAAACGGCATCTGGCAGACCATGATATGGATCTTTTCTTTTTATTTAGCATTGGGTTTGGTTTTTTTCCAGGGGGAAAAAAAAAAAAACCCCACACAAAAAAGCTTTCTGATTTGCCTTTAAATTTTCTGGTAACTTGTATTATTAAGAAACTGCACCTTCCTGCTTTGCCTTGGTCACATATTATTGGTCAGAGCAAGAAAAGGTTTTTCTCTTCTTCTAGTGAATTGGGCCAACAAAGTTGTTTTTCCATGCTATACTGTCAAATGGTTTGATCACCCGTGTAGCATGGTGATATCTGTGTGTGAATGTGCGTGTGCAGTACAAGGACAGCACTGTTCTTCTAGGAACTGAATTTATTTCCTGCAGGTACTGCACTTGATGGATTTTGTAAGGAAGATATGTTAAGTAAGTGCCAAAGACAACAAAGAAGAAAAGCAATCTATCACACGAAACAAGTACTTCTTAGAGAATTAGGCAAGCTATTGGTAGCTGTTGTGCTTTCGCTTAAGGCCACCACATATATTATATTTGACAAATTAGTTATGGAAGGTTATGCACACCTATTTTTATCAGGGCTATGAAATATTCATTTCAATGTAGCTTCTGTTTAACTGAGCATATTATTCCCTTCTCAAAATTGTTTTAGGGTCTTCCTTGTATCTAGGCATACTAATAATGCTCCATTATCTTAGTTTACAATTAATTGAGGCAAAAATTTTATGTTATGCTATACTATCCCTCCCATTAAAACAAAGCCAATGATCCCTATTGTGAGCATCTGTTAAACTTTCAGAAATTCAGGGGTCATTGATACATTGACATTGTATTATTCTACATGAATTACCTTTCATGCTGAAGTTACAGACAGAAAACTATTCATTTGTTTATTTAAAATGAAGTGCAATGCACAATGCATTCCTGTTAACTTGATTTTTCAATTTGTTTGGGATATTTTCAGCTGAATCCTATGTATTTGAACTGGCATATTTTTAGAAATTTGCTAAAACATAAAAATGGTGGTGACCAAGTTTGAGTTGAAATACAATACCTGTGATTAAAAAGCTGGTAGAATATATTATAACATAATCATAAACAATTAATCTTCCTAAATATAAATTACTGTATCCGTTGACTAGACTATCTGCCACAGCATGTCTTAGGAATACTTTCTTTTTTTTTTTTAAGATATCTGTATTTTAACAAGGTATGTTAAAAATCTTGAGTTGTAAATATACTAGTAAATTAGAAACAACAATGATTTATTGTAACTCCATAGTAGGAAGCTGTCACTGCAGATTACAGCCAGGGATTTGAGCTGTGTCCCTTTCACTCTTTCTATTTGCTGCATATTTCTCTTATATTCTCTGTTGCTTGGCAGGTGCAGTAAGAAGTAAGTTTCCTCACCCACCCCCCCATCCACCCCACTCCAATAAACAAAAGGATACTGCAATGAAAATATTTGGGTGGACAAAGTCTGGAGTTCGTGATTTAACACATTACCCTAATCTGTGTTCTGGGCAGTGATGTTGAGAAGATGACACTCAAGACTCCAGATTTAGGGGGCTGTTTCTCTTTATTAGGTCAAGTATTCAGTCTAAAATATGCAGTATTTCTGCGAGGCTTTGCACCATGGGAAAAAAAAAATATGCTACAGCCTCTTGGAATATCTGCATTTTGCAGCACAGTTTTGGGTCTCTGTGTGTTGCCCACAGCATTTGGGAGCCACATTCAAAGGTCAAGGCACAAGAGGGATTTAGTTCAAACTACTTTTTCTGCTGGCCTTGGCTGCATTTACTTGATGCATGTTATTAAAGCATGGCCATTGAGTGATTTGAAACTCAGCTGATGAGAGTTTGTGTGTTAGCCTTCTTCCTCTTTCACACAGAGAATTTGAGTAAATGTGATACTGGAATTCAGGAACCACATGAGAACAGATCTTCTCAGAAAAGAGAGTTTCTTCCCAGTGCTGATGCAGAACATACCGATTCTTTGCCCTTCCCTGCTTTTGGCTTGCTGCTAATCTTCTGTTCGAAGGATGTATTTAAATTCCCCTCACTAGGCATGACCTGAGAAATGTCTTTTGTATACTTTCTTGTTCCTTGGGAAAATGTCCAAATATGACACATTATGTCATCAGGAATACAGTGTTGTATTCCTGATCCTGCAGCTGGCCTGAAAAACCGGTAGCAGAAAACAGTGCACATGTTTAACTTTAAATTATACTGATAACAACTACATGATGTCAGTTCTGGCAAGCTACATGTTTGCCTTTCATACTGTGAGAAGCACACCCTATTGGAAAGTAGGAAAATCTTGAAACTTCTTGCCTTGAGCTGGAATTGTATTTAACCAAAAGTATTTTTCTCCTCAGTTCTTAAGTTACTACCTGACTCATGATTACTGAATGAAATTGCATAAGGATTACCAGACTGCACCATGCTACAAATTCAGGCCTGGCTGATGATTTCATGTGGTAGTCCATACAAACATTCTTCTCCAGTATTGGATATAATGGGAAGATGACATTGTTATCAGTGATGATGCTCTGTGATTTATTACTACCCCCTGGTGAGACTGAATGGCTGCCGGCCAGAGAACTACTGCAAGCATCTCCAGGTTTTAGGAGATGTTGGCAGATGCTAACTTCTGGTAAGAAACAGAAAGAATAAGGTAAGAAATAATGGGTACTTTGTGCTTGGCCTATATCTGATTATGTTACCTTCCAAAACTGAAAATTTCCAGAACACTACATAACTGTATTCTTATCATATGTTAATGCTGAATAACTTAGATGGGATGAAGTGCATTTAAAAGTAGAAAGAAAAGAATCTTAAGAAATTTATTTCTGTGGGGAAAAACGGTTCTGGGTTCTTGCTGTTGCTACAAATGGAGTATAAAATGAGGCTTTCTTTAGTGTGAGGAGAGTGCCAAGATGGTGCTTAAAGTTAGCCAGTGGTAATCATGGTCCTCATTTTTTACTAGGACATGTAAAAACTGCACCTACACATAGACACAATCGATCAGGACTTTTGTGTCCTACCTGCTCAGTATGGATTCAGTGTGTATTTGGTTTTAGAAGAGTGCCAAATATTTTCACTCTTGGTGAAGTTGGTTTATAAAATGGTAGATATGGAACATCCTACCAACACTACCTAAAACAGAGTAGTATTTTTGTTGTTTCTATTTTGTTTCTTATTTTTCTGCTAAATATATCTTCCTTAGTGTATTCATCTGTGCAAATCCAGACTGGAGTTTTCATGATATTGTCATGTGAGGACGTAATCTAGTACATCTTTTATATATGAGTAATGTTAGTCTGTATTAGTGGTCCTGCTGGCAACAGTGATGTGAATGCTGCATGTGAACAAACCTTGAAAAGGCAGATCCAGCCATATTCTGGTAAAACTGGTGATGCGGGTAAAAATCACTGGGACACCAGATTTGCCACTTAAAATGAAGTATGAGGTGGTGGGAGGAGGGAGAAATAATGTGAGTTCCCTGTCACTATATAGCAGTTCTCAAAACAGCTTATGACCATCTTGTCTCCATCCTGAAGGTAACTATTCTTTTGCCTTAGATCATTTCACTGGAAGAGGCTCAGTAAATGTCGCTAGATAGAAGTGACACAGCTTGCACATACATCAGGATGTCAGTCTCCTCAGGCATCTGACTTTCTCTAGCTCAGCCTCTTGAAGTAGTGACAGAGTCCCTTGGGCATCTGTTTTAAAGCACAAAAGCCTTTGTGCAACAGCTTACAAAAGAATGCAGAAATCTTTGAGCCAAAGGCTGAGATCACCATGTGTATTCAAAATAACAAGAGAAAACAGCCATCTCTAGGGGCAATGGTGACTTAAAAATACTCTTGAGCAGCAGTAGTGTGGAAATCAGCTGGAATCAGCTTTTGGCTGCAAATGTACAACAGCTTTTAAATGTCTTAATTCTTGGGCACTATTCTATAAATACTGATACTAATTGGCAACAAACAGAGGAATAAAGTAATCAGGCTCCAAAAGCCCACCTCACTTTAAGAAAGTACCTGCCAGGACTTTTACTGTGCACTAGACTTGATTGTCAATGAAAACAAATTTTTCTAACCCCTTCTATTCCTGGAATTTTATGAAAAAACTTGTTTCATTTGGTTAGTCCCTGCTTATACATACTAACACTGCTTTGTTCTCCTTTCTTTAGTTTAAAATACCATTGACATTTCTGGGGATTTGTCTGGCAGAATGATAGAAATCTTTGCTGCACAGGTGCACAAGAATACTTTGAAAAATGAAGTACCACAGTCAAGATATAAGGCGAAAAAGAGCAGTAGGTAAAGGAACAACTACGTTTTCCTTCAACTGGAGTGGTCACACCAGTTCTCGTTATTCACAGGTCAGACAGTCTCCTTCAATAATAAGAAAACAAATTTCATAGAATGTTTAGAATTGAAAGGGATCTTAGAGATCATCAAGTTCCAGCCCCCCTGCCATGGGCAGGACACCTCTCACTCAAAGCCCCATCCAGTCTGGACTTGAAATTTCCAAATTAATAGACTTTTTTTTTTTCCTTTCTTTTCTCTTTCAGAAGTTCTTGATTAGATAGAGACATCAATGAGCAAAAAGATTATTTGTCAGTACGAAAATACTTCTATAAGGAGTAAAAGGATTTTTTTTTACTACCTGTAACCAAAGGGATGTATTGAATAGATGATGGACTGACGCTTAAGACATTGAGGCAACACTCAGAAACAGATGATCCAAGTTCTTTATGCCTTTAGACTTTCTGTGTATTCATGGATACACAGCTGTTGAACTTCATACTATCTTTAGTTTTCACGTTACATTCAAAGATGAGGACGACTTCTACACTTTAGCTCTGTGAAGAGAGTGTTATCAATATTTACGTGTATCAAACATACGTGTTCATTTTGGTGCCTTCTGTTTTCCTCTGTTCCAGAAGACATGACAATGACATGACAATCTTGGCTTTGTGAATGAAGTTATTTCCTGTTACAGTAAGAGCCTGCTCAATCACTGTGAATATTGAGAATAGCCTTGCAACAGGCCTTTGTTGATTGGATACTGTGATCTCAGAGATTCTCTGAAATAATCCTGTGAGTGGCTGGTCATTATGGAAGTGGGCATAGTCATGGTCTGTCTCAGTCATCTTCCAAAATAGATTAAAAAGACTGTTATGTGGCATATTGGAAAGTGTGGCACTTTCCAAAATCAGTATGTCTCCTAAGATCTTCAGTTGGCAAGGTGCAACTCTGTATGCCCTTGTTAGTTAGAAAAGGGCTCCACTTGAGTAGTTTAATCTCCTCACCATATGATTAATGTATACAGCTTTCAAAAACTCATTGAGTGTATTGTATGAGGGAGAAATATTTAATTTTCATTCTTGCTTTCAGGAATGCAGGATGTCACTAATGGTAAACACTGCAAAGGGGAGTTTATATCCACAACAGTACAGGCTCTCCTGGCACTCTGTACACAATACAGAAAAGAAGCACCCACTGGCTTTTTGGTGCTTGCCAGGAGATGCTAGTGCCAGGAAGTGACTTTCAGTATAAAAATGCACTGGAAGATGTACACAATATATCTATAACACATCTTGCCAGACCCTTTTGATTTGACATCTGCTAACATAAACATGAGAAAATTAAAGATTTTAATGTGATGAAAGAAAGGGGCAAATAAGCCTGCAGATTTTTATACTAAAAGAAGATGTTAGGGAGAATCTGCAAATCAAAGAGGACAATTTTTGTCAAGCTGAAAATAATTCATTGGAAGGCAGCATTGTCTGAGATAAGTTCACACAACTTTGGAAAAGGAAATTTTTTTTATTCCTTTAGACTATACAGACCAAGTAAGGACAATGAAAGACTCCATGTGTTTGTGTCATCTTCTTAATTTAGAGTGAGTGGTGAAGGGCCATGTTTATGTGTGAAATATACACATGGGACCTGCAAGGCTGCCTGCGTGTTAGGGCAGATGAAAGTTTTGAGTGGAAAACTCATTAATTTTTTCAATACAGCTATTTCTGAAAATGGTCACAATGGCTTAACAATGCTTAAAAATAATGGACTGAACTTTTGCTGCTCTGAGCTATTTCACTCCCTTGTCTCTCACACCACTGTATCTTTCCCTCCCGCCTTTTTCAGTCCCATAAAATGAAAGTTCATGAAGGTAAATTAAATAGGTTAAAAAAATCTATTGGATGCATACCTGAAAATATTCTTGATGATATATACACACATCTATGTCCATGTATCTGTAAATACATAGATAGACAGACAGACCATGTGCATCAGACAATAAAGCCTGATTGGTCATTTAAATACAACTTAAAATGTTTGTGAGTCAGGGCTAGATCAAAAAATAATTCCATGGAAATGAACACAGAAAATCTAGATTTCTGCTGGGATGACTCAACTGCAGGAGATTTTGCTGCAGGTTATATTGCAACAGCAGTTGCATGTAAATTTTTTTGATCTGAATGAACTTATTTTGATTAATTCTGACTTTGTAATTTTATACCAAACCTTAAAAAAACACCAGTGAACATTTAGCAATAGGTACTGCAGGAAGATTTAGCAGCTTTCATTAGCATAAATATGACTTGGTGAAGAAAGGAAACATTTTTCAACATAGCTCAGGAAAAAGACTGTTAAGATATTGGAAAGAAGTGGATACATGGATTGAGCTGAAAAAATCAGTATCTTAAGGACAGTGGTATATGGGCTTGATGAATAGATGGGATCAAGGTAAACGTTTAGTTTGAATTTCTCATTTCATGAACATGAGTTTGTTTGGTTTGTTCTTTTCATTTCATTCTTGTGTTTGAAGTCTACTTTAGACTACATCATATTTACTGCAAAAAGCTGACATACATTCCACAAAATGATCTGGTGTCACTCAAATTGAAAACTTTGCTTGTAAACACTCAAAAGTGTTTCCATGGGAAGTATAGTGTTTAATATTGCACTTTTATGGCAGGCTTTACTAATTCTGCATCAAATGATTTGTCACTGGAACAAAGGTTTCAAGGGGACAGAACCAAAATGAACAGCAGAAATCAAAACACGGGGGGGCTGATTAGGCAATATGAATGAAAGGAAAACCAGGTAACTTTTAAAAATTTATGTCAATGAAACTCCATTAAAACTAGATTTGCTACTTAAGGGGAATACTCTGAGGTCCTAATTGTTTTGGTGATTGAGTACACTTAATATTGTCTATAAAAGAAAAGTAATAGTCTTATAGACTAGGACTGTCATCAATGTAATAAATTCTATTTCTTTTTCTCTCATACAAAGCAAAATTACAGTACATCTGACATAAAAAAGAAAGGTGTGTTTTATCTTTTGGCTATTAGTATACTCAAAACAGAATCGATAGGTTTCTTAGTTTTGAAAAACTATTTAAAGCCCCAGCTCTGACTTTCATCTTCAACTGAGCACTGAAGCAAATACTTTGAAACAATGTTCTGTTGAGTTTACAGGAATTTAGGACAGCTACTTTTAAGTCTCTACTGAAAAGAACTGTCTTTTAATTAGATCAGTGTTGTGGATAGTTTGCATAGGTTGTTTCCATCATAAACATAATGGGAACTCTTGGCATTTCAAGGGACAAAAGCTCTCCAATGTCTTTTGATCATTGATCACATGGAGTGTGGAGAGTGATGCTCTGGGGAAGACACATACATGGGTCAAGTGAGGGTGCAAATGGATGGTTCAAGTGGTTGAAATGGACTACATCTCCCTACAAGTGAAAGAACAAGTAGGCAACTAGGTGGGGTAAGGGCCCCATGAAATGGCAAGCAGAAAAACTGCTGTCATGCATTCATTTATCCCCTGAGCTCTTGTGCTCACCAACAGGGTGCATGCGGGTGGGTGTTTCTTCTTGATGCTATTTGTTCTGCCACCAGATTGATGGCATGCTCTCCTGAGTTTTTTTAGTTTGTTTTTGTTTTTCTCTGAAACTGGTGTAAATGCCATTGACCTCACTCATTTTGAGGGGTCTGTTTTACACCATAACATTCTCTGAGCTGAGAGGCCAGAATGCTAGAATTGTTCCCATTTGTTTTTATAGGTCCTTTCTATCACTCTTTAATTTTTTTAAGATGTCTGATAGATAAATTATGCTTTTAAAGTTCCCTGACTGAATTTTTAAAATATTTGGAAAGGATTACAAGGCAGTAAACAGTCTCCATTACTTAGAACATGCTAAAGATTGGTTTTAAATTTATGAGGTTTTAAATTTTTTAATTTTTTTCCCTAGTGCTTTTCTGTATTACTGATTTGAAACAGACAGTTCAACCACTGCAATAGCAGGAAGATCTGTTGGTTCACATTTTTTAAATAGCAATTGACCATGAAATGTTAAAACAGCAATATTAAAGATATGAGAAAAAAGAAGAATGAGCAACTTTCAGGTTTTTATTATGTAATTTCAGAACAGTTCATATATACCTACTTCCTCAATACCATTGCATTTTATGTGCATTTTTTGCATATTAATTGCATAGAATATACTGTTGTGTGCATTTTTCTTCTCAAACTCTGATAATAAAAGCAGCTTCTGACATTTTTGAAAAATTAAATAGCACATTTGAAAGCCTCAGGAGTCTTAATTAGGGTCTTTTTTTACTGGATGGGAGAACCTTGTTACCATGAGTCCAGAACTTTTACTAAGTCAGAGACAAAGGTTTTACAAGCAAAGCCTTCTTGTCTACCATATTCTCACTATCATAAGTTTTCTAGATTCCTATAGTTTTGGTTTTTGAACCAGGCTGATTTACGTACCTTCTTCTGTTTAAATAAAGTTTTCTGTAAATTGATGTCAGGTGTAACTGATATCTAGTTATTCTTCATAATTTTATAATTTTATAATGACATCTGTGCCAGAGTATGGCAAGTGTGCTAGGATGAACCTTACAAAAGTGCAGAAACAAGCATAAAGTAAAAATAAACTCAAATTTAAATAGTTTGCTTGCAGTAAAATGACAATTAATTTCAGTGTGACTTTACCAGACAAAATGTAACAGGTCATATGATTAATTTTAAAAAAAACCAACCAAACATCTATGTCAGGTACTGACTGCAACTTCTCTGGTGATCAGCCAGGTAGCAAGGCATATAAGGAAAATTCATCTTAAACCCTGTCTTCACTATAAGGTGGGTTTATTGCAAACTAGGAAAATTGAAATCAACGGCAATTTGATTGTTAAAAAAAAAAAAAGAAAAAGAAAAAGGAAAAAAAAAGATTAAAAAACAGAAACCAGGAAAGTTTGATTTCCCAGAGATATTTACACCAGATGAACCATTTTGACTGCATGACAAATTACTACAGGATTCTATCTATCTCAGCTTCCTTTTCCTCATTATTGCATGCCAAAATCCAAACTAATTCTTCATTGTGCACAGATTTCACTGCCTTAGCTACCTGCAGCTGTTGATTTTGACTGTAAGGCGCTGAGGCTGCTGGCTGCAGTGATTTGTTTGTTGTGCGGCTGCTGTGAGCAGAGGCTGCTTAGGCTCCAATCTCACTCGGAGCACCCCAATGATAGGACAGCTGCCAAATAACCCCCTGTGTACTTTGGACAGAAATCTCAGTCTGAAAGTGTTTCTCAGTGCCTCGTTTCTGTTTGTCCTGTCACTACAGCAACAGGGAATTGTATCTTTACAGTTCTATTATGTATCATGTCTTTTCCTGCTGATGACCAAATGTTCTGCTGATGACCTTGAGCTTGTAAATTTTCGGTTGCAGGCAGGCGTAATGGAGCACAGACACCTGTTTCACTGAAAATAATCAAATATTTTCTGACATTAAAAAAATTATTATTTGGCTTAAAAAATTGAAGCTCTATATGGGACAGAAAAAGAGAATGGAGGAATGTGTTTGGATTTGCATCTCGGGTATGTCACCTTTATCTCTGATACAAAATCCTTAGAGACAGGATTTCTCAGGATTTACAAAATGATCAGGTTTTAAAATATTTTTATGCAGAGCAATTAATGAGTCTGCAAATGATCCCTTTTCTGAAACATCTGCTAGCAGACTGGGTTCACAGAAATTATATTTTTTACCATTAATGAGGTAAGAAGCTTTTAACTAGCCAGTGTCTCGTGTGAGGGTGTTATGGTGGTATTATTCTCTCTGATTTATAAAAACCTCTATTACTCAGATCCATGGAAAATGAGAACTGTGTTATGCTAGGCCCTTCTCTGCATGAAAGCCCTGATGACAGAAAACCAAGAAAAGCTCCAGCTACTCTACTGAACACATTTGTTTACACATAAAAATACAAACAAGCTTCTGAAATACATTCAAAGAAGAATGGGCATTTAAGTGTTAGTGCAGACTACAGAATCAAAGCAAAAGGAAAAAGTAGTCAGGCATTGGAATAGGCTGCCCAGGGATGTGGTTGAGTCACCATCCTTAGATGTGTTAAAGTCATTTAGATGTGGTGTTGGGTGTTACAGTGTAGGTGAGAAATTTGTAAAGTAGGGTAGATGGTTGGACTCCATGATCCCAAGGGTTTTTCCAGCCTAAATGTTTCTAAGATTTTATGATAAAATTGGGTAGATGAACTAAACTAAAAAAACAACTTCAAAGCTTTCTGCAGATTGCAATTAAAAACTTTGTATGTGAAATAAACACTTGTAATCAATACAAATTTAATTCTGCAAAGATGAAAATGCTATGGGGGCATCTCATCTCTTCTGGTCTTCCCAGACAATCTCTGCTGTGTGGGTGACGAGCTACTAGAGAATAGAGCATGTGCTTCAGCTGAAAGTGAGGGGGCTGCACAAAGACAAAGGCTGTTTTACTGCTGGTATTTCAGTTGCAATATTGTATGAAGTACAATGCTGCTTTGCACAGCAAGACATGCTGACAAGCTCAGAAATTGGCACTGCATAAGTCTGAATCAGTTCCTCTTCTAATATGTGCACACTGGTTTCTGTGAGACAACAATAACTTCTTATTTTCTTCCTTTGTATATGATGCAAATTTTATGGTAATGGAGATCATATTGTGAGGATATTTAACATTGGGTTTCAATGTATCAGTACAGCAGCATTCAAGCATATATGCAATTTCATATGAGAATCATACAAATAAGCAAACTGTAGTCAGTAGCCTCTAGCTGTGAAGGTTTGGCCTGTGTATTAGAAGAAATTTCACTGCTGGTGAATGTAGAGTGCACGCTACAGGTTTGCTAATTTACTTTATTATTTTATTCCTGTGACAGACCTAAGCCACTGAAAACATACTGCTGTCCTTGCAAATTAAAAATAAGGAATTCAGGTGACCAGTATCAGCTGCTGATGCAGTGCAGCTGCAGCTGGTCTCAAAGTTTTAAGTTAATAAATCTGTAATTCAAGTTTTGTCAACAGGCTTAATACAGAGTTATTACCAACGCGCTATGGTTAAATCTGGAGCTATTGTTAGCTCTACATTTCACACTTCTGTTCCATAAATACTAGATTAATAGGGTAAGACTGAACATTGTGTCTAATCTTGTGACTTTATGGTAATTTTTTACTTGTTCTTGTAAAACTGTTAGGCAAAATCCTTTCATGGGCATTTTGGCTTCATGAGCTACTTAAAAAAACAAAGCTAGAGTTTTGATGTAATTAACAACAGGTCTACCAAGTGGGCTGTAGAGTATAGCTGTCCTTTTCCAGCAAATCTCTTGACACAGATAGAAGAGCAGCATAGCCTGTGCTGAGCTTACCTTTGGGTTCAGGATATTAACATGCTATAAGCACCATACCATAATATCCCCATGGGAATATCTTCCCAGCCTACAGAGGAGTAGAGGACAAAAAACAGCTCCACAATTTGGAGTGGATTAACGCCATACCTGCTAGATAGTCAGTTTCTCTGCAAGGGAACAACTAGAAAAGCTGTAGTGACAGAAACTAAGCCTGCAGTGGCTGCTGCCTTTCAGGTTAAAGACATTTCTCCAGGGAAAGTTTGCCAAGGTTTGGTTCCCACTGGTGATTATGGATAACCTGTATGAAAAGGGGTGAATATCTTCCTATGCATGAGACTCATTTTCATGACAAATGAAGGCAGAATTATTAGCATGTGGTTAATAGCTTTTCTCTTTTTATAAATGCTAATGTTGATTTACTGGGAGAAGCAGAATGACAGAAGAGCATTTTTTCCTTGTTTTTCCCATAGATTTCCCCTGAGTGAAACCTGGTATTTAATAAATGTGAAATGTATTTTCCAGGCTGATTAGACTGTGTGGTGAAGTAAGAGCTTTTCAATTTTTTCAAATGTTATTGCTTTATAACCTTTATCTCCCTTTGTGAGGGCATCAGGGACCTCTTTTAAAAAATAATAGAAGCAAAGTTTGAAAATAATGATCCTTCACAGTCATGTAGCATAACCTTTGAATGAAGAGGCATTTGAGAAGAGTAGGGATTGGTATTCAGTACAGGCTACAGAAAGAGTAGGAAATTTCAACAGGCCCAAAGGCATGGTTTAAAGCCTCCCTGAATAGTAAAAACATACTGTAATATAGAATTATATCTATTTTCTGTCACTCTCTGTTGGACTCAGGAGCTGGACTGGGGATGAACGGATGGATGGATGATCCTGTTAGAGCTGTGAGTGGGCTCCCTATATCCTATTTTCTATATGATGAACTACAAAATTGGGGCTTATTGGAGTACACTCAGCTTTTTGGCATAATGAAATAGGAACTTAAAGACCTCATTCTTAGTGTTTCAAATTTCCATCTTATTGCTTTGGGCTGACAGCCAATGTAGTGAGAGCATTTATACACTGTGTAGCCTGCTCTGTGAAGTACTAAATTGCACTCTCCCTCTCCTTCTTTAATATCTCACAATCTCCAAGAAAGGCACAAACTGATCCATAACATCTCTTAAACATTGGTCTCTGCCAAAGAAGTAAAAGACAAAACACCTCACTTCAATAACTAAAGAACATTGGGTAAAAGGGAATAATTCCTTCTACACTGAGTACAAGGTAAGATAAACACCTGTACATCAGACATACGCAAAACAGCTAGATAGAAAGCCCCATTCCCCTGCTCAGACTTGAGCAGAACTGTAACCAGTAGGACAGCAGCAACAGACTGGGGTGAAATATACTCCAACATCTTTTCTCTTCCCAGCCTTCCTTCTACATCTAAGTTGTGGCAAACAAGGTATGTTCTTTGCATCAGTTGCTATTAAAGAAATAACCTTATTTTCATGATAGTAGCTAGGTCACCTGGTCAACCTGCCACTATGCTGCAGGGTTTTCTAATGGTAGCTGCCTCCCTACTGATGGTGTGGGAAAGATGAGGAATGTTTTCACTAAAAATGGGTAAATTATTTTAGTTATTTTAAGCAATTGACTATGCTGTGGTATTACTAAACACATGGGTGCCACAAGTGACAGCACTCATCTGGCAGCAGGATCAGGGAGTTGAAGAGGACTGAAGAATCCTGAATTCAGCCCAGGGTACAAAATGTTGTTTCTCATCTGTGATGTTTCTGCCACCAGCGTTTTGTTTGTCCTCATCCTCTTTGGCTGCTAGGGCTTTCCACAAAAAGCAATTTGTTCAGATGCTTGCCCTCATCTGGCTCTCTTGCTCCTCTGAACTTTGTCAAAGCTGCTGTTTCTTCCTCTTCTTTGATCCTCATGTGTTAATAGGGGTCACAGTAAAAATACAGGGAATTTTAACTACTGATTAAATTCAGAGGAGCTGATTAAAGGCTTCACTTTCAGCTGTCAAAGTTGCCTAGGTATTTACTGCAGTTTCAAGCACTCTGTCCTCTCACCAAGAAAGTAGTGATGTTACTCACACTCTAAGCATAACCAGACAAAGACACTCATGTTTTGCTAACATATGAGAAAGAATCCATTGTATCTGAGGATTTTTCATTTTCAGTTCCTCTACACATAAGAACATGGCTGACTTGAGTAAAGAAGATATTATGTTAGCAATAGGGATATTTCTTGATCTGTTATCAGCACTGTGTTACTACACCATTGTATTTGGAGTGATGTTTCCCTTTGGAGTAAGAACTTGCTAGCCATCAGAACTACTGCAAAAGGGAAAGGAAAACTGCAGCTGCTGGCTGTATTTCTAAATTACACAGGAATTTTCATGGTCTGTCAAAATCTGAATTTTGGTCTTGCCAGTAACACGTCAGTACATGTTCTTCAAGATTGAAAGTCAATGTGCTACTGAGAAGGAGGGAGAAAGGCTAGGCAGGGAAAAAGGATGTGGTAGCACATATGGCCACTTCATAAAGTGCTGAGGATTGGCAAAAGTCAGTGAGAATTTTGTTTGGTTTGGGGTGGGAAGGGTTTAGGAGCTCTCCTGGGACAGGAAAAAGGATGTGGAGGGTTGACCCTGGCTTGTTGCCAGATTACCAAAGCTTCTTTATCACTCACCCTCTTAAACTGGACAGGTGAGAGAATATATAATGAAAAGCTTGGGGGTTGAGATAAGGACAAGGAGAGACCACTCACCGATTATCATCATGGACAAAAAAAGACTTGACTTGGGAAAATTAGTTTAATTTATTTCAAATAAAAAATCATAGTAGAAATAAAAAGTAAATTTTAAGACACCTTCCATCCACCACTCCCTTCTTCCCATGCTCAGCTTTGCTCCTGATTTCTCTAACTCCTCCCCTCGAGCAGCACAGGGGGATGGGGAATGGTGATTGTGGTCAGTTCATCATATGTTGTATCTGCCCCTCCTTCCTCTTCAGGGGAAGGACTCATCACAGTCTTGCCCTGCTCCAACATAGCGCTCCTCTCACAGGAGATAGTCTTCCATGAACTTCTCCAACATGAATCCTTCTCATAGGCTACAATTCTTCACAAACTGCTCCAGCTTGTGTCCCTTCCATGGACTGCATTCCTTCAGAAACAGACTGTTCCAACACTGTTTCCTCTCTCCATGGGGTCACAGACCTTGCCAGGAGCCTACTCCAGCATAGGCTTCCCACGGGGTCACAGCATCCTTCAGGCATCCACCTGCTCTAGTGGGGTCATCCACAAGCTGAAGGTGTATATCTGCTCTGCCTTTTACTCTGTGGGCTGCAGAACAACCTGCCTCACCATTGTCTTGTCCCCAGGCTGCAAGGGAATCTCTGCTGTGATGCCTGGAGCACCTACTCCCCCTCCTTCTTCATTGACCTTGGCATCTTTGAGGTTATCTCGCTTGATCTCATTCTTCTCTTTGGCTGCAGTTTCTGTTGTGTAGCAACATTTTCCATTTTCTTAAATATGTTATCATGGTGGCACTGCCACTGTCACTGATGGGACAGTACTGGTTTCACCTTGGAGCTGGCTGGCACTGGCTCTATCGGACCTGGGGAAGCTTCTCACAGAAGCCAACACTGTAACCCCTACCTACAAAAAAATCTTGTCATGTAACCTCAACATAGGATGATAGTTCCCTCTTCCACCACCTCTAGTAGGTCCTAGTTGGCTATCTGTACCAGGAGTGAGGAGATACAGTCAAGGCTGCTCCTGCTAAGAGAGAGTCAGAAAAATCCCAAGCAGGATCAGTGAGCTGCAGAGGACCCACACCATCTCCTAGGTTGCTTCTTCGGCCAATGGTGGAAAGATGGAGACTTCTGCTGCTGGAAGAGCTTTCTGTCTCCCACCCCACTGCCAGCCTCCACATCCAGGTCTTCATCAGAGAGAGTCAACTATTTTGGAAGCTGGGATTTCTCAACTAGTGGCTCTCTGTCTCCAGTTCCTATTTCTGTTCCAAGACAGGCAACAGCAGGACCAATGCCAGATATCTTCTCTCACTAATTTGTCACCAAGACTAATTATCCAGCTTTTTATAAATCACAGCCTTTCCTGAGCAGCTTTTGAGTTTTTCCTTAGTCTAGATGATTACTATGCAGTAGTTAGGGATGTAGGGGGATTTTTCACTTCAGATACAGTCCTGTAGCTCAACCTGATGACCAAAGGAGGTCAGTATGCAACATGTTCAGGAGAACTTGCTCTGCTGACAGTGACTCCCTAAGAAGTTATGTAGGTTTGTGTTTGACCTGAAATGCTGGGTCTGCATTTGATGAATGTGGCTTTCCATAGCAAGATGAAGAAACTCTGCAAGGAACCGTGATTGTTCACAAGGCTCCATGAGGAATGGATTGCAAGCATGGGATGAAGAGTGTCTGCATTCAAATGCAGCTACAACTGCAGCACGCTGCTCACATCTCTTCACCGGTTTGTAGTTCTGGTTCACTTGAAAAGAGCCTCGCTGAAAGGGCAGTGCTGTTGACTTCATAAGACTTCTGATGAAAATTAAGGCTTGAGTTTGATCTCAGCTCACTCTTCCATCAGCTGGTAGTAAATTAGGTTTAATTCATTAAATTAGATGTGCAGTTTAAAAGTTGCATTCAAGTGATTATCTTCAGATTGCCCCTGAACACACAACTGGTTGCAGTTGTCCTAAAGTGGCTGTGAATTGGGAACTAAGGCTTTGCTTTGCAGATCCTCTTTTTGCAAGAAATTATGACTTTGATCACAGTCTTTGAAATCCTGTGCAGTAAACTATACCTGTATGTGATGCCATATATCCTTGGACAGCAAAGCTGGAACACTGTTAGCACTCAGATAATGCTGGTGAAGAATGGAAGAGCTATAACACTTTTTTCAGAAGTGTGTGGTGTTTTTTTTCCCACTACTCATACCCTGTGTCCTGCTACTTATGACTTCAGATGAATCCTTTGAGCTCTGAGCATGTTGCTTCCAAGTATAGAGAAAATAACACAGTTTCACTCCACTATTACCTGATTAACAAATTGGTCGTGGCTTTTAACTTATATGACCTGACTTCTGTAAATTTTGACTATATGACCTGTCTTCATTAGTAAATATCTACCTGGTGTTGTTTTTGAGCTCAAATCCCGGAGAGCATATATATTTAATAATAGATGATCTGTGCAGCAACATATGGGCAGGTCATTAAAAGGGGTTCTCATTATCTAATTATGACTAGTAATCTGTTTGCCTTTCCGCACAGTGAATTAAGGCTTGGCTCACAGCTCTGCTTCTGAGCTCCTCTGGGAGCTCCAGTTCAAAATCAGGCTAAAACTTAAAACTGACCCAAGATTACCTGTTTCCAGCAAATTCTGCCTCTCAGCTGTCAAATGACTGCCTCTTATCAAGTAGCCTTGAACTTTAGCCAGGTGCCTGAGGAGTGAATGGTGTCTGTTTCATCTCTGAGGGTCTTCCAGAGCATCCTGGTGGGTGTCTATTTGACTGCAGACAAGCCCATTTTCTGCAGGAACAGGCAAGGCAGGAAAGGAGAACATGGCAGACAGCTGCCCCCAGGAGCATGAAAGGCTACCCCATGGTGTTGTTACACACTATATAGTGCCTTACTTGCTTTCTGCAAAATGTTCTTTAAACTGTTTCTTCCTAGTGGTCTTGATGGCATTTTCCTGGACAAACATGCTTCAGAAACGTCTCATTGTGCCACTGCCAAACAGTATTTTGATTCTTTTTTGCACAGTCTTACACTAGCAAAGAAAGCAGCTAGATAGAATGAGGTACAAAAATGGGTACAATACAATTTTAAATGTGGGCCTAAATTCAATCTAGAATTAAGCTGATAAAGGATTCATACCTAAAATTTAAAGCTCTTTCTAACATTCATGCTTTTTCATTTCCTTCTGGAAAAGCTTGTCTTAATGCCTTTCATTTTTCATAACCTTTAATTTGTTATGGTTTGTTTGAATAGCTGTTATACAGAACAACAGTCTTATAATTTAAACCTTGGAAATACTGGTTTAATGTCTGTATCCAAATTGAATAGGACCAAAGTTACAGTAATTAAAGCCTAATCATTCAAGAGAATAAAGTTTATTCTACAGAACTACTATATATAAAACTCCCTTTCATGTCTTAGTCATGGATAATATGTGTCAAATCCTCCTTAGAGTCGGACTCTCATCTAGAAAAATGAGGAATTCTAAAGCTTTAAAATTATATTTTTCCATAATATCTTGCTAATGTTACTTAAAGAATTTAAAAAAACAAAAACACCCAAGATTTTTTTCCCCCAAACACTAAATTAAAATAATGTCACCTGCCATATAAATGATGAATTGATATTCCTTCTGTCTTTTGAAGAAAATATAAAAAGATGTATAAAATTCTTGCCAATTTATCACAGTTAAAGCACCTATTTGCTCTTAATTTTTCAACTTGGAGGTTCCTTTCTTCAGTGGCATATATAAAACCTATAATTTCTTAAATGTAAAATCAATGTCTTGTCTTTTTTTGAACAATTAAGAAAGACATTATTGCAGGATCCTCAAATTTATGTACACTGCCATGAGTGAGCAGTTATTTCACTCCATAAACACATAACAGACTCATTTATCTCTCAGTGATGGGAGACAGCAACATGCTGTATAGAGAATATGATCATGTGAGTTTATGCAAGCACAAATTATACATTAATTTTCAGGTATTCAATTTTGGTATGGTTCTTTCTGTCTGTATTTAAGGAACTACAGCAGAACAAGTCCTTGGTGCTTGGTGGTCCAAGCATGAGCATACAAGCTTGGTGCTCATATCCAGAGATATTACCATAATGGTGTCCTAGGAGGAGAACTGCTATGTGGAACAATGATGAAAGAATACTCCAAAAGAGTTGGCATCTGTGAGTTGGAGGCTTCAGTAGCATACCTTGCTCCTCTTTCTTGATGCCATGGACATCCTATAGTTTCCAGGCCTAACCTATGCCAAAAGGTTTGTTTTAATGTTCTCAGAGACAGATGATTAGTGCTCTGTGTAATTATTAGATTTTTCAGCTCACCACTATCTCTCTTTCACCTCATGTTTAAATGAGGTGGTGGTGGTGGTGGGGTTATTGTTTTGCTTATGCTGAAGTCATACTGCCCTTCTTTGTCCTTACTGCTACAGGACAGCTGAAATCTGTACAAGGTCTGTCTGGAGTGGCATTAACCTTCTTCATAGCAGTATAGTACTATTTTTTAGTACTGTGGCTAAAACAATGTTGATAATGGACCAGTGTTCTGGCTGTACTGGACAAGTTTGTGCACAACTCTGAGGCTTTTTTTTCTCTCACTCTGCCAAACGAGTGAGTAGGCTGAGGGTGAGCAAGATATTGGGAGAGGGCACAGCCAGAAAAGTTGATGCAAATAGACCAAAGCGACATCTCATACCATATAATGCTGTGCTCACCAATCAAAGCTGATGGAAACAGGAAGAAGGGGGAACATTCATAGTTATGGCATTTTTCTTCCCAAGACATTTTTAAACATGATGAAGCCTGTCACTGGAAAATAATGAATTAATTCCTTATTGTGCTTTTCTTGCACACATAGCAAAAGCTTCTTCATCTATTTAACTGCCTTGATCTTGATTCACAAATTTTCTTGCCTTCTTTGAGGTGCTGTGTATGTGTTTGGCCACTAACCAGCGTAAACCCAGAAGAAAATCTTTCATAGACAAGTGACAGATGCAAAGATTTTTTGGTATGGCTCTGCTTTGTGGCTTACTGCTCCAAAGGAAGAGCATGCTGTTCCTAGTCCTAGTTATTGGTGATTGCCTGGTGATCAGATTTATCACTAGATAAGGAGTAAGGAAAAGACATTACCCTGTTCTGCTAAAGTAAAAGTTTGTTAACTTATTTTGCTACCTAAAACCATAATTACAAACGAATAGCACATGTGGTTTCTACGCATAACAGTTTCTGAATAGTATGTTGTGGATCAGAACTTGCTTCCCATCATGTTGGATTAATACAGATAATGGGGACAGTTCCTTTCCCCTACAGAACACCCTATTTCTGCAACGGGTTCCTAGATGATGGTTGATACACTGTCATTTTTCTCTAGTATGTATTCTAAATATGACACACAGTTAGGTTAATCAGGGATAGAAATGCTCAGAATACAGCAAACAGATGATGAACTGGTTAGCCTTTGGGATCTCCTGGCCCAGGAGCTGCCAGAAGTCTATGTTCTCTCGTGTCTTAATTCAGGCTGATGGACTCCAATAAACTGCTCATTTATTGCTGGCTTCTACTTCATCTCTCTCTACTTCATCTACTTCATACTGAAAAAATGTTGTAAAAGCACTCACTGTCTTCAGAATTAGTCTTCTAGCTTACTGTTGCAATACTTAACTAAATCTGTGTTACTGAGATTTCATTTCCAGATGGTGATTTTTTTTTTTATCTTTTTAGATAACACATTCTGGGGTGGATAAGCAAGGCAAAACTCATTGACAAAACCTTCTTCTGACACATTTTGTAATAGTATATTAGCATGCTAAGTTATGTAAATACATTGTAAAAACACACCAAGGATTCATGCTTAAACTGGTTCAGTAGACATCTGAATCCTGAAAAGTTGTTCTACAGTCTGTGAACAAGTTGGTACAGCTTTATTCAAAACACATTGTAACTTGCTCATTACTCTGTCTCAGTTCCTCAAAGCAGTACCTTCTGGAAGGCTGAATGGCACTGGCAATAAAGATGGACTCGTAGAGCAATCAGGAGCAACCTAAACAGTTCCAGGCTATCTGTGCATGAATGGACTTTCCCAGGTTTGGGCAGAATCACTTTGCCAATTGACCCAGTCAATCATGAAATGATCTTCTGTTGCCCATTAAAAGAATCTGGGAGATGTTCTCCACTTCCTCTAGGACAGAAGAAATGCTAGACGTGCTCCTAGGCAAGGCAGAGCTGAGAGCCCACCACAAAACTCCAAAGGGTGAAGGTAGGAGAGTTTTGCTCTAAAGAACCAACTTTGGAAGTCAGTGGCTTTCTGTTAGATAAGGGAGCTGCTATGTATGTACCCTGGAGCTATTCAATTTGAATACCTAGGTATATCAAAAGTGAAATAAACACAACTCATGGGACACTAATATTTATCTTGAACTGACTTGAAATAACTTGTATATGTTTTTAATACACTTTTTCCAGGTCTAGAATGCTAAGCTGTCAGTTGACTTATTAAACTACAAAGCCAGGTGTTTCTTCTGGGTTTGTTGTGTGTGGGATAATTAGACTGGAAGATCAAACAAAGAGACAGATATTTAAATATGAACTTTTCATGTATTGCCTTGTATCAGTGGATGTCTCCACTAACGGTCCTATGTATTTTTAATTCTGCGCACAGGAAAATTAATTTTTTGGGGGGTGTAATCAAGCTAACTAACATTATAATTTAGGTAGAGTTAAGAGTAAAGGTATTCATATTCCTTTAGCTAGCATATGATGAAATATAACTACCATATACTGGAGGTAATCCAAGGTGGCATTAAGGTAAGTAGTTCTACTTGTTTCAGTGGGGTTAGTTATGTGCCTAAAGACAGAAGTTGATATGAATATATTGTCGGACTAGGGTTACTGTTATTACACACCTGAGACTTCAGGAAATGCAGAATGTGGGTTTTTTTCAGGTTGACAATATTCATTTTTGAGTGTTTACAATGAAGTGGAACATTTTCAATATAACTGGGATGGGATAAAGGGTATGTACAAAAAGAAAGATAAGATTACCGGAGATTTATATTTGCTCTTTTGTATCTCCATTTTCTCCATTCACTCTCAAGTGTGAACATCTTATGGTTCATTTACTCTGATGAGATTGAAAAAGCTTGCACTGAACTACAAACAGTGACTGATGCAACAAATTGAAAGTGCATGGTTTGTTGAAATTTCTTCCAAATCCATTCATCACCCAACTTTATGGAATAGAGATTCTAATTCTTCCTCTCCTTGAGCACAGGAGATAAATGACATTGAACTAGTCAGTATACTGGTCAATGAAGAAAGCAGTGTTTTTCATGACCTTTTACTGCATACACCTAGTCTTTGAAAAACCGTATCAAAAAGGAATATTGTGGATCACTCCAGCATGAGGAACAAAATGTGGAAAACAGGGGAAAGAATATTTTGGCATTCTAAATTTTTCTGTTCTGTTACTTAAGGATTCTGGTAATGTATTAACAACCAGGATAATGTTGAATTTAAACTTATACCACAAAGGTCCCATGCACCAAGATTATGACAATGTTCTGATACTGGAAACCTTCTGCTCTAAATCAAATCGTCACTTTAACATGAGTTAGAATCTTATCTGAGCTTACTTTTCTTTTACAGATACTAGAAAATAAGTTTTTACAGGAAATATTTCTGAGCAAATGAGAAGAGTGTGAATGAAAAGAACTAGAAGCTTTAGGCATCAAGATTTTAGTTATGAAAGATGGAAGTTATGAATTGCGAAATAGATTTAATTCTGTCAATGGGACATAATAAATAGGTCCTGTTTAAGATGAATTTGTTTTCTTTTTTGTGTGCTTAAAATTGAAACACTATGGTTTAAAACTAATCTCTGTTTCGATTCTGCAAGTTAATTGTGGAAAGTAAGTTAAAGAACCATCTGTAGGAGAGGCAGTAAACTAAGTTCACAAACTATCTTGAGTAAAGAATGCTGTACAAGGAAGAACTGCACTTCTGTTTTCCAGGCTACCCAGAGAGTCTTTAATTTTAATTCCTGGTTCCTACAGGAAAACAGATGAACACCAAGTAAACATCAGGTAATGAGAAATAACACCCTGAAGGCTGGGAAATACCGTAAGTCTTTAAATTATCCAAGACACTATAGGTGGTTACATAGTAATTGATATTTAAATTCAAGTGTTCACAAAATTACTTCAATGACTTTAGTATTTCTTTACCTGAACCCAGCAATAACATTCCTACCACATACTTGACAGTTTGATACTTCTTATGTTGAAATGAGGACATCCCTTCTGAAGAAAGTATCTTGCTGCTCATGGACACTGCCCTAAAGTGAAAAAGAAAAGAAAACACAAAGTCAGATGTAACTTGTAAGAGATTTCAGCACTAGGTTTACTCTCTTCTGGCAGGATTGGCAGCAAGACACTAAAGGGAGGTCCAGCTCAGTATGGTGATTTGGTTGCTTGGGGGAGAAGCACTGATGCAAAAGAAGGCTGCACACCCATGAAGTAGGTTGACAGATATTATAGACATATTCTTTGTTCAATATGTTTATACTTATCAATGTCACTAAAGGTATTTGGTGATATAAATTGATGGATTTAGTGACATGGTGGAGAAAGTCTTTAAAACTCTAGAAGAGAAATAGAACTGCATTAAGCTGTTTTCCAAGAGACCTAGTTGCAACTAAGGTCAGTTGCCTAAGCTAAGGCTATTGCTGAGAAAACGAGAGCCTCATATTTTTCACATAAATACCTTATGCATTCCTTAAAAGGTACAGTAAGCCCTGAACTTACTGGTTTTTTTCCTTGAAATATTCTCTAAGCGGATTAATTTCTTTCCCTAGCTTTTTTTTTTTTTTTTCTGAGCTGAAATCAAATTCTATGTTAAGAAGGTTATTTCTTCTAAAGTTGAATCGATCTTAAAAGAGCACAGAAAAAAACATACTACATGCTTTTACATGGAAATCACTATGATGAATTGATGTATTTGGTGAGGAACACATTTTGCTATTGGAAGCCAAACTTCAAGATAGGCTTAACTCCAAATTGGATAATAATCCACAATATTGGCAGGTATAACCATTTAAGAAGTCATGTCTTCCACATTTATATTCTTGACAGGCTTTAAATGGAATTTTGCCAGTCAGATCACACCTAGTGAAGGATCTGGGGAAACAGCCAGAATTCAGAGGCCAAAAAAAATCTGTTTGGACAGGTAAACTTCAGGCATTTTTGTGAATTTGAATTTTGCACTCATATGGGATTTAGTTTAAATTTATGTTGGCTTAACCCATAGCAGAAATTGGGTCAAATGCCCAACATGAGTAAGCCAAGTCATTGCTTTTGGATGGAGAAGGCATTGTCCACTGTTTACCATGAGCAAATAGTGAATATTATATTGCCTTATATTGTTGCTTGTCCTTTTGTTGGAGTGCTTATTGTCAGTGTAGGAGTCACTATAATTATTTAAATACCTGGAACTTCCATGGAACTTTCAGTGACTGTACTCCCCTACTGTAGAGGGGAGTTTGAAATCTTTTGCTGGCTATGAGATCAGAGAAAATCTTAAAGTTTGAGAATGCTCTGAGTTTTCATTAAACATATCTGAGACCTAGAACAAGAAAACCTTGAGAGTTCTAATTCCATTCCACTCTAGAGGCTTAATTCACGTCATGATGACATCAGTGATGGTGTAGACCCGTCCTGTTTACAGGCAGAAAGCCAAGTTCAGCATTTGGACACTGCTTGCCCTTAGGTTTGTAAGCAGATATCTCACTGTGGTTTACTTCTCTATAAAAGAAGCAGGATACATATTTCTTACAAAGAAAATAAAAATGTGTGCAAAGTCTGAAAGACTGAAATCCATCTCTTGTTAGTGGCCTTACTGATAGAAAATGGCTACTCAGGCTGCAATCCTCAAGTGATCATGATTGTGTGATCCTCCTCTTATTTTGAGTGGGCTTAACTGAGCTCTGGTTGTTTCAGATTTAATCTTCCATTGGGAGCAGCTGATGAGTTTTCTTCCTTTTTTTTGGAGAATATTAAGTCCAGAAGTCTTCTGTCTCTCTGGCCCAACTTCAGTTTTTTTAAGGGGCTGGTAATGACTGTCATCTGCTTAAGCAGCACTAAACAATTGAATTCATGCTAACACAATCAGAACCTGGTTATATGAAACTCAAAAAGAAAAGTAGTTTTACTCATGTTGGACCAGCAGTTTATTCCACATGTCTTTCAGACTCATCTTTTAGACTTTTCTTTTCTATACTTACAATGAACTTGGCTAAAAATTATGTGACCAAGCAATTTCTGCCTAGAAAACATTAATTCCTCTTCATCCTATGCTCTCCAACAATTTTCCCCTCTTTGCCATGCCATGTCTTCAAGAAGTAAATTAATACTGGTTAATAGCCACTCATTACTAAAATAATGGAAGCAGAATAGCATCGTAACTCTTTTGTGCAGCACTGAACATACATGTCTTCACTTTATACATAGCCTTTGGAAGGCATGTGTTCAACCAGCTTTCCACAGATTAGCTATCTTTCCTCCCCCCTACATAATCAAAATTTGAAAGGGGAAGAGTAAGATATTTCTTCTATCATTTACTGCTCTATTATTTTAAAAGGTATCTAATGTAATGATTAGAGAGTGAATGACTCAGATTCACTAAAACTGCTGAGGACAATGTTCAGAGAACATATCTCTGTTTTAAAACTGAGGTGTTTTATGTAAGTGCATAATATATTGATAGATAACCAACAGATAGACAGATAGACTGAGAGACGGTCTGTCTAATGCCACAGATGCTGCACATGTGTACATAGATATGTGGGTATGTGGCTTTTGATCTTTTTTTTAGATATATAGAGATACAAGTGTAGGTAAAGAGATAGATAGATAGATAGACAGCCAGACAGAGAGATGGATAGATAATGACATAAATTTATAGGGCCAAAACTTACATCAGGTCAGCTAGCTCATTTTTCATCACAAACTCTCAGAAATAGAAGAAACATTTTCACTAATGTAGATTTTCACACATTCATGCAACCGTCAGAGAAGCATGTGAATTTTTAACCTTTCCATTTGCCAAAATGAACCTATTATGGCAAAGGTGATGCTGCCTTGAAAGTCCAGCACATGATTTGCCCCTACATTAGTTTATCAGCTCACAAGTTATATCCTGAGAATTGCGTAACAATTAATGTTAGCGGTATAGCCACAGATCAGCCTTACAGTGAGACAATTAGCCGAGAGTGTAGCTATATGGCCTGAAAAATAAGGACAATGACTCATTTTATGCTGAATGAAAATTATGTACTCTGCAATGAAGAAGTGCTTTACATGGTTTGGGATCAAAGCATCAATAAACACTGTGAAGCTTCCCATCTTCTAAAAAGTTGACCTTTTTTTGAGCTATGTATGTTATGAGCTTTCAAGGTTTCCTGACACATATCCCTGAAAGAAAAGGAGAGCTGTAATTAAGATTTAGTATAAATTTTACTGCAGAGGCATTAAGTCCCTTTGAAGGCTTGAAAAAAGGCTTTAAATTTTGAAGGTCAAGAGAACTATCAAAATCTATCCTCCAATGACTTTTCTCTCTTATATAATGCAATTTGAGAAACAAAATCAAGTATCTTGTTGTCTGTTTGCTCTTGTGAGTCCTTCTGTGTGACAGCTTCTCTTTGGTGCATGTTCACTGTTCTTGGTAATACGCTGCCAGCACATTAGACTTCTGAAGGGAGAGAAGGCAGTCAGGGTGGTTCGGGAGGGAAGAGACTGATTACACCCTGATAATGATACAAATGATTCAGAGGTCTGAAGGAATGAAAGCTTGAGGGCTGACTGACACTAAGAATGAATGTTGGGGAAATCCTCAAGAAAAGCTTATATTTCACAACTTTCTCACCCACTGACAAAGTAAGCAGAGTATCTCTTTTAATCTGGTAGAGCAACCCTCCCACTTTGTCCACCTAGAGTTTACTGTAGCTCCAAAGAATGTCATGGGACAGTTTTATTTTTAAGGCCAAAAGGATCTCAATCTAGAGACTGTTGGCTAACTCTTTCAACAAAATTACCTGGGAAATGATCTAGCCCTCAAGTGACATACTACAGGGAAGAAAATCATCTTGACCATTAATTCTGTGGGATTTGATTATTCTGTTGCCAGAACTTGTTTTCCATCTCAGTCAATGGGTTATAGTAAGAGTTATGAGGAAGATGATTGTTGAAGAGACACATCAATTAATTTCTTACAGCCTCTGAAAAGTTACTTATTAGGAATTTTCACACCTGGATTCCTAAAAAAAGTTATGGTGTTATGACAGTGAAGATTAAAGTTACTGGAATGTCTGTTTGTCTATCTGACAGGAGTGAAGGGATGGGTCTTAATGCCTCACCAGTTCATGTGGTCAGTTTGGTATCTTCATACTCATCAAAATACACCAAGATGAAAGGAACATCATCAGATTGTCTTGAAAGATAATTCCAATTACTGAGATAGTATTCTAGATAACAATTTAGTGTCTCTGAAATGGATATGGACATCAGTAAATGAGACTATATTCATTGTAGAAAAGTGGTTAATGGGAGGGAATACTTCTTGGATAAATAATTTAATATTCTTCCCGCAACCCCATTATGCAAGTTTATCCTTTGACATAAATCCCTGTAAAATCTAAAGAAAAACACCTATCAGTGACAGCAGATGATGGACCAGTTGTGACAGTGGATTGCTCACAAGTGAGTTCATAGGAAGGAAGAGGGGACATTCCAGCAAGATTAAAAATTCATCTGATTACCAGAAAATTAATTTTTATCTGAAATGTCAGTTGTTACAGTTGGCTTGTGGCATATCCTGGTTTTCTTTTCCAATAACTTGTTCTGTATTACATTATCTATCAGTATCAAGAGAAAAGTCAGCTAAGAGAGTCATTTATGTTACAAGAGTTCTTGCAAGAGCTAGTGACCTCCTGTATGCTGATGTAGTAGTCAGCATTTGTTTTCTAAAGCACTTCCAATAGCAAAAGAGCTCAACAGTAAATACCAAGAAAGAGGTTATGGAAAGTGTGTGTTCCTAAAAAAATCAAAGTACTGCAAAACATGGATGTGTGATGCCCTGGTCCTCTTAGCGTCTTTGTTGTGTGTTCAAGGCTGATGTTGTTGGCCAGGCACCTCAGTGCTCAAGTAACATTATCTGAAGATACAAGGATCATATCTTCCACCTTGATCATGACTTTCCAATATTTCTAGTGTATGCTTTTTTAAGGCAGCCATGAAAAGATATTCATAACTTTAATAAATTCCAATATTGTTTGTCAAGCACTTGTGTGTAAACTTAGATATTCAATTCTTGACCTATAAGTAACTGTTTTCCTAATTTTTTTGCTAAGTTTTTTTTTCATGTGTGTTAGTGTTAGAAGACATTGACTTAAAAAATTGAACCTTTCCAGAACACAGGGAGTTTCATCAGTGAAGTTTAGCTGGAAGAACATAGTCAGCATTTTGAGAGCACAAGTCCAGATAAATAAACCATTTTTCTTCCTACCGAGTCAATATAAGGCATCCGCTCTGCATATATTATGATGATCAGCTATTTACAATTTGTATTTCTTGCTTTGCTTCTTGTGTTCTAAAGTCCATATGTAAGATTCTAATTGTTGACATGTTTTCCTTGTTTGCAGATGAAATATCTTCAGAGCATTTGGTTATTTTTTTCCTTTTAATTTTCTGGAAAATATGTTTGCTAATCTCAAAATGTTTTAGCTGACAACTGTCACTAGTCTTTTCAAATAAAATCTTATAAAAATGGAGTAACTTTCAAAACATTTTCCTTACATCATGGTGAAAGTGTTTATATTTTTATGTTAATACAGCCCTGCTACATACTGACAGAAAAAGAAGATCTTCCACTCAGACTGTTCTCTATCTGTTAATATGATTTTATAAATCGACTAGCACTGTTCTGCTTTATGTTGGGAATAGTATATCAAACCTTTGCCTTTCATTGGATCTTTGCCACTTTATTTCTTGACACCAGACAATCACTTTTGTTATGGAAGTGAGATAATAACTAGGCAAAACTTTTTTCACACTCATCCAAAGTTCAGAGGAAAAATAATTTTAGATCCTATGTCTACGTGTTTTTAACTGTTGAAAAAGCTAAATGTTACTCAAGCTATTGCAGGTTACTTTAAGGATAGGTGCATCAGGAGGAAAAACTGTTGGACACGGACGTTCTGATGGAGCACAACTTCTGTGTACCAAGACCTGTGTCTCAAAGTTGACCTGCAGAAGGTCTTTAACCTGTGTTTGCTGTTATTTTGGAATATTTCCAGGTTGACAAGATACTCTCAGTGATACCAGACCTTGAGATCTTGTTGTTTGGAGATAATCACCAAGATTAACACTTCGTGTGACTGATTTATCTCAGGCTAGGATGACCAGGAATCTGAATATGACAATGACTAAACTGGGAATCTATCCAGGTAGTTAACTTTCTTTTAGACAGCTGAAGTTGGGTGGACCAACTCCACCCCTCATGCAAAGTGCTAAGAAATCCAACCACAGGTAATTGGGATGCCACTGAGGAGAACTTATTACTGGGGTATGAGTTGTAAACTATTAGTGACTTAAGTCCTATGTTAATATGTTGCCATAGCTAGGGCTAAGCTAAGGGGAAATAAATATGGTATTAATGCAGAGAAAAGACAGATTGGGCAGTAAAAAGTAAGTGCTAAAACAGAAAACAACTGGCATCCTCCCTGAATACCTCGATGCCTACTCCTTCATTTATCTTTGCTGTTATGTACAAACTGACTCTGGAAGAGAGAGTGACATCAATGAAGGTATCATAGATCAACGTGCAGCCTGTATTCAGCTTTGTGAAAAATCACTGTCTGATATAAAATTATAGAGCTTCTTTTTATTGGTGCTCAAAGAAACATTTTTTGTTCATAAAGGGTGAAGTTGAGTTATAGTGTTAACATCAGGGAATCTGTTTGACCCCATATTTTTTCTTGGCAAAGGTCATTCAACTCTTGTTACTTTTACAGTTATTGACATCATTCAGCCTTTGACTTGCTCAGAAAGGTTAGCCTTAACTGAACAGCACCAAGAGGTGTTTCTGCTGCTGCAGCACTTGCTTACAGGCACAGACGTGGTGTCAGTCATGCTGGCAGGGATGGTGCTGAAAAGATTTTGATAGCAGCTGTCATCCTCTCTACAAAGGGTTGAACACTGTTCCCACACTGCAAAGATCTGTAAGTCAGACTTGCAGAATAGCAGAGCTGCTTACTTTCACAGGCCAGTCTTAATGAAATTTGTCATCAAAAAATATCAACCCTTGCCACTAGCTACATGGAGGGTTGCAAATGTCAGAGAGACCTACTTACAAGGAAAACTAGTAAGCAAGTTACTTGCTTGTACTTTGTGAGCTTCAAGAAATTCCCAGAGAAGCAATTAAGAGCAAATTTCCTGGGGTGTTTGAGGATATGTCCAAGAGAGATATGCCTTGATGTCAAAGGGATATATCTGTGCAAGTGACAGCAATTCTACTTTGCTGCAGCCAGGCTGATATCTGTTAAAGATACAATAGGAGTTTCTGCACTGAACAGCACAGTTCTCAGGAGAAGTACATCAAAGAGGTTCAGCATTTTGCTCTGTTTCACCTTGCACACTTCATGATTTAGCTAGAAAAGCTGATGGGCTTGTTTGAGCAAATAGGCCATCCCAACATAGTTGTAAGTGAGAGAGGCAAGACAGAGTAGGTAACTGCATGTGCTTAGGCTGTAATATTAATTAGAGTTTCTCCTTTACAGCTTTAATCATTATGTATCATATATCAAAACATATATAAATAATAATAAAAAAAATTTATTGTGTATGTATATATATCTACATGCTATAAAAAAAGGAAAGGGACTTCAAATGAACCTGCTCCTTCCACCATTCTGGAGAAAATACATTTCAAAACATATAAAGAATTTCTTAGTAGAGCCAATGAGACTTTCTAAACATAATGAACCAAGCATATAGATCATTTGAAAAAGCAAGATCTTGACATATTATATATATTCTTCTCATTTAAGGAAATCTGTTTTCATTTCACTGTAGGACACTGGCACTAGGAAGTTAATCACAGATAATATAACAGCCTTCTTAACTCCAGAATTGTAAACACAAAACATGGTCAAAGTGTACTTATTTCTTCCAAAGCTGAGGAAATCAGCAAGCACATTAAAGAGGCAGCAAAAGACGTGTTTTTTGGTGAGCCATCTAAACATATGACTTCAGCCTATGCCAAACAATGTTATCAAAACACAGACTAGAATTACCCCAGGTAATTCTCTCCCTCCACCAAATCTACAACATTTTCTTATTTATATTTACAAGTTTTTTAGTCTTTACAATATTCATCTGTTCAGCAAGTCTTCCCTTCACATTTCAACCTGGCTTCTTTAAGGGTAAGACTGTTTTAATATCATAAATTAACATTAAATTCTTAAATATCTGTTCAAATACTATTTTAAATGGTCCCATGAATGATCATCAAGGTTTCATAGATAAAGGACTAAACAATTTTCAGCCTCAAGCTGAAATGCCTTAACTCTTCAGTAAAGAATCACTGCCGATCTGTGCTGGCATACTGCACAATTATGGGGCCATTTTCCTACAAAACTGGCTTGTAAAGTACTATCCATGGAATAGCAGGTGGAGAAAACCACAGACTATTTAATGTGGACAGAACAAATTTAGCAGGAATGGAAAGTAAAATATTTTAATAATCATTACTTTTAATAACTTGCTAATCATATCTAGAAAGACTAAATAATTCAGGAGGAAGCCAATTAGGAAATATTCACCCTTGGTCATATTTTACAAAGGAGCAGTTTACCAAGAGGGTAACAGAAAAAGGACTGGAGGTTTGAGACAATTACCCATCTCCCTGATCAGAAACTTTATGATGAACTCAAACTAAGTTAGGTTTCTGGATGAGCATGAATAGAGTAAACAAAGACTTCCTCCACCTCTGTGAGAAAATTAGTTTAGCTATCAGTAGATACTTCAGCCATAATGTTGAAATCCCCAGAGATAAAATAAGTGGAAGAAAGAACAAAAGGAAAGTAATGTGAAGTTTAAGTGTTCACACCTAGGGATGTGGGCCACTGAACCACAAGTTACTGAAAAAATACTTTAAATGACAACTATTGCTTCAATTGTCAGCTGAAACATTAATTCAAACCTTTAACACATTCACAGTATCAGTTTCTTCCAGCACTGGCTTTGGAGGAAATTTGGTGTTAGTCTTCACCTCTGTACTGTTTCCTACTGTCAATCTTCCTGAGGAACATTGTGGGCAGCTGAGAGGAAACGCAACACAAGGATACAGTCCACTTATATGTAAGTATATAAGCATATAAATAACCATATGTAATGAAAATATAATGCATTATGCACATCTATCTATCTATCTGCCTGTCTTTCTGTCTGTTTGTCTGTCCATCTATCTATAATATCCTTTAAGAAAAAAAGAGGAATGTGGCCACTCCAAATAAAATCAGTTCTGAGGAAAGATATAGCTCATTATCTTCTTTGTGAAGCAGTTCCTTCTATGCTGAGCTCCACATTTTCAAAGGAACAAAGATACTATTAATCAGAATATTCCACAACAGATCACCTTCAGATGTTAAATGAACTGGTGGGAGAAAAAAAAGAATATAAACTACCATTCCTTAAATGTTTATTGATCATGCACAGACTTTCCACTTTGCCTAGAAGAGATCTAATAAATAGAGCTCCAAGACAGCTGAAAAACACTGATAAATGCTAACATTAGCTCTCCTATTTCACCAAACTGAAATCTATATAAATGAGACCAAACCAGAAAGCAAGGTTGTGTCACTATTGCCAAGGGTTCTGGTATAAATAACACTGCAAAAGATAGAAATACAGAAACACAAGGAATAGAATAACTGTTCTGAATGTACAGAACTCTTACTCCTATATGAACTTCTGCAAAAGTTGCACAATTTGGCACTGAATGGGAAACTGCAAGCTAGATAACATCTGTTACTCTGAAGATCTGAAAACCAGAATTCTGTATAAAGGGTTAAACGATAAAACAGCAAAACTGCAGCACAATATAGACATACATCCACTGCTTTTTTTCTTGCTGTACCTAGCAAACAAGTATAACTAGCATATACCTGTGTTACACACTTCTAAAGCAGATTGAATTCAAGGAATGGATTTTGTTTTTTCTCTTTCTCCAACATGATCAGCATGGCTATCATGCAGTTAAATGTGGTCACGAATATCTCAATGAACAGCAATGTTAATTTTGGTTCCAGATGCTTCATTGTAGAAGAGATGCTAGCAGAATGAATGGCAACAGTGAAGAGAAATATGGGTAAAACTCATTTGAAAGCAAAGGTGGACAGTTTCATTTATATGCATCATACTGAAGTGAAGAATAACAAGAATGTAAAAGTATATACAGAGTAATATCTCCAGTTTGGACTACCTTGTAATGGCCAGAAAATGTAGATACCCTTTCATTTCCCCCATGGAACCTTTGCTTCTTCCTCTGCACACCTTCCTGGGAAAATCAGGTCCTTAGAGACAATTACATTTCATGCTGTTATGACTTAGAGAATAAAGGAAAGGAGAAAATATTTTAATTTATAGTATTTTATTCCCCAAAACTCTATGAAAAACCACTTACATTCAGGATATTTTCTCTGACTAAATTTCACTTCACATAACTTCTATACTCTTCCCTTATACTCTGTTTGGTTTTGACTGTCAAGAATAGCTATCAATGATAATTTTACATACATCCTGTTAATGCCCTAAGAAATTATATTAGGAAGGGGTTTTTTTATTTTTATTTTTGAAAATGAAAGCCCTCATGTTGACAGTAATAAGAGTTTCCTAGCTTTCATGTATTTCAATACTTATTTTTTCTTCCTGGATCAGAAATGTTTTCAAGGTCATTATGGAAACTCTATTAGCAGAACTAAACTGTAGTTAAAAACATTTTACAATGAAATCAAGGTATTCGTAAAAACAGACAGAAACATTCAAACTGATGATTCTGGTGAATATCTGATGACAGAAATTCCATTTCTGCAATGAGAAAGGAATATTATTTAATTAGCAATCATTGTCAAATGTAAAAAACTGAGAAAGCAAAACAAAATTGTTTTTAATAGATTCCCTGGGAAAAATTAAACTTTAGTAAGTCTAACAATGATAGCTGTAAATATCAGTATGAGAAGTTAGTAAGAGCAATTATTGAAGTTTACGTAAAGCCCTAAATCTCTTCTAATACTGGTGTTCATCACTGGTGTTCAAAATCACTGGTGCCGGAAAGCTGCCGGCACTTCACAGCTGCATGGCAGCAAAATATGCTGGTTTTGTGCAATATGGTGCATCTATTAAAGAAGAAAATCTCTGAGGAAAAAAGGAATGCATTTTGTCAGGCTGAAAGACTTCCTTACAATACTGCAATTTGCTGGTTAAAATGATGGTTGTTTAATACGACAGTTCTGAAATATTCACAGTGTATTGGCATGTTTGTCTTTCATCTGTGTAGTGCAGATAAGCATGTGCACTATCAGCTCCCCTTATTTATGAAACTGAAGCAAAATATTAAGCCAGTCCAATTTGTGTGCCTTTATAGTACCAAACACAAGATACCTTCAAATAATATCTTTTGCTTTGATTATATACTCCACTTATCTCTTTGCTCTGCTGCACATCCTTTCTGCTGTTTATAGCTTCACTGATGCATGCTAACCTGGAAAGCATCAACAGTCAAAATACAAAACACAGAAAAGATCAGATATATTGTAGAAGGCCATCAGTATTTGTAGATTCATTGGCATAGAGAACTCTGTAATGAGACATAATTAAGAGGAGCTAATCTGTGATGAACTTGCTGACAAAACTCTATTTCATAAAAGAAGTAGTACTGACAAATTTAGGTAAACACTCAAAAAGGTTTTTGTGAGTATATGCAGAAATCAATGTAGTTTAAGGAATATAATACAATAGTTTGTTGCAACGCAAAATAAATACAATAAACTAGTATCAATTATCATTTGCTAATTGTGTGGTTCCTGACATCATAGGTGGTGATTTTAGCATAAACATACTATGCAAATATCCTTATATCATAATCTCTTTATGTTCACTCTTAATAATAAAATCAGAGGTATCTTATCAGGATGACCTATTAAGACTTATTATTTTTTATTGCTAAAGACCTTTTTATTAGGCCAAGGCAGCCCAAAGTGCTATATATTAGTTAGTGTGCTTGGGCTTGGTGGTTCTGTGCATGAGAAAGTAGTCCAGATAAATAGAAACTTTTTCACAGAATTTTTTATTTTTATTTTTAAATCACAGAGATCTCTCTGGTTCACCAGGATCTACTGGCCTTTATCCAACATTAGTGTTTCATTCTACATTAAGAATGCATAGTAGAAAATGGAGAGAAACATCTATGTTCAGCAGCGTTAAAACTAATTGGTTTTGTGAACAAAGGATCAAGATTTCTTTGAGGATGTTTATTGCGGAGAACCTTTAGAGCTTATTTAGACCTTGTCTCTACCCAGACATTTGAGTGTATATTTGTCCCTCACTACTGACTCACACAGAGGCAAAGCATTTCATACACATCAGTGCTCTTTCAGCACAGTAATTGCAGCGTCCTAGATTCTGGTTCTGCTACTGTCAATGAATGTCCCGCTTTTTTTTTTTTTTTTTTTTGTAAGAATGTTAGAAGAAAAGCTCTTTCAAATAGATGTAAAACTTTGTCTTTTGCCTTTAGTTTGCCAGCTATGACAGCTGAATATCCTAATCGCACACATTGTCCTTTTTATCGCTTTTAAGTCATTTTTACCCTGACCTCAGTGATTAGTTTCATGCCACAGAACAGTGAATACTATGCAGATGAATTGTATATGTAGCTATAATTTTAACTACAATAATTAAAAGTTCACTTAATGATGTTTGATTGAGCCCAGAACAAACAACATAAGAAAAGTTAGAGAAGACATTTCTGCATATGAATATTAATAAAAGAGGTTTATTAATGCATATTACTTGTGGAAATTAGAAAGAAACACAGAATATGAAGGATGTATTTTCAAATTGCTGTACAAAATATGCAGTCGCAATGCATAGGTCTTACTCAATATATTTATTAGAGGATTAGGTGCTTCCCACACATCTTCACCTGAGTTCACTCTAAAGTCTTTCACTCACCAGCTGTAAGGCAGAAGAGCATGGTTATTGTGTTCTTTGAAACAGCACAGAAAGCCAGGCCATCCGTGGCAGCCGCCCAACTATGTTGCTAGAGCCTCTCCCTCTTCATGCTCTTCAGATCTGAATAAACCATCCTACACTTTCCCACAACATCATGGTCATTTAGCAACTCTCTGAAGCCTTGGCATTTCAGCTCCTCTTTCTCTGTTTCCTAAATCAGAGGGTATTTTATTGTTTCGTGAGCCCCAGACAACACTTTCAGCTCTGGTTTCACCTCAGTGCAATAATGAAATACCCTGCTGTGTGCAACCACAGACTAAGCTAATTTTTTCAGACTGACAACCTTCAGTGACAAAAATGAAAGTTTCCTTAGTTTACTCCTTTATTTCCTCCTAATGCTTTCCCCTTTCTCAGCCACTGGCAATATTTCCTTCCCAGATTTAGACTGGTTTCTGAGCTGTCTTGAAAGTTTGCCTCTCCAGATTTTCAGTAATTAGAGAAACTTGAGACCTCTGGCACATGCTACCTTATAAAAAATACTCATAAAATTCAGGCTTCTCTCAACATTACAGTGATGGAGAAACTAACTATGTCACATACACATCATTTGCAGACTGCAAAAATGTCTTTCTATGTGGAAAATTACAGATTTTCCTCTCATGTAAACTGAGGAATCTGAAATTTAGTCTGCTCAGGAGACATAGATGTGCCAAAGAATTGGAAAAGAAAAGGGGAAAAAGTGAAAAGTTAGGAATCTTCCAAGGTCTGATTTATTTCACATACATTCCTACAGCTTTGACTGCTGTTTTGAGAAACCTGGCATCAAAATGGTTCTGTTTTCCTTCTATCTGCAAATCTCTTTGACAAATCAGTCAGACAGACACTGTAAAACTCGTGATGGATAAGCTTCTTCAGCAGTGGCATTTCTGCTATTTCAGTGTTTATATAGAGAGGAGTTTCAGTCCATGTGATTCAACAGTAAGAGTAGCAGGCTGTTTGCTTTTTAGACTTCCAGTTTCCTGCAATGGACTGTGAGTGTTAAGTATCCAAAGGCAAAGTATGAGGGAGAAACAACACATTTATCCTAATGACACAAGGTTTTTTCCTGTTACGTTGTCAAGCCATGAGACTGGTGCACCTCCAAACAACTAAACACAGCAGTGCTTTGAAAGAGTCTTTTAAACAGACATTTAGTGAAGATTTATCTTCCTAACACTTGCTCAGTCCTTCTGAATAACATCTGCATTGCCACGTTTTGTGGAATGGTATGTGGCTGTGGGGCTACCACCAGCAAGGGAGAAAAAGAGAAGCAAATTGACAAAAAGTGCACATGAGAGCTCCTTGAAGTCACTATTTTTGGAACACTTCATGGTGCTGCAGTAAGAAGATGGGCTTCATGGGGCTACTAAGTAGCTTTGTCTTGAGGGAGGGCTTTTTCATTCATAAATTTAAAAGTAGTTTCAAAACAAAAGGAAACTTTGGATGGTTTACTTTTTTTAATTATTACTCAGTAATTAAAGGCCATGCCTACCAGGCACTTAAGAGTATCTAAGTGGACAGTGACATTTTTTAAAGCATACAGCCTAGCTTCATTAAGGTGTTCAAGATTAACTCGATCTTAATGTGGTCCTTAATTTCACTGAAATCTCTTAGAAATGCATACCAAGATACATTTTAAACATGTAAATAAATCTACCTGTCTAAGTATTACCTTCCTTTCTTTCATATTTTTAAAGGTACCAACCATATGTCAATGAACTAATCTACCAACAGTAATCCATCTGGATTCCCTGTGTAATGACACCACCATCTTCTATGAGACCCTTCAACCACAAGAATCCCATGATCTTTGCCACAATTGGGGTGGTCAAACCTGAAGAAAACCAGAGAAACAGAAAAGATTGAAAAAAAATTTAATACTAAAAAAAATTCATGAAGTTTAAAGACTCAGTTTGAATCGTAATGTGGAAACTAAAACCTTGTCGTTTTCATGTAGAGAACTACATCTACATGTACACTAGAGAGTTCTGAAAGAAATAACTGTTTTAATGGGAGCTTATCTATTTTTTTCCTGATTATATATTTGACTCTGAAGGGAATACTTCAGTTATTCTTGTCTAGAGGTTTCCTGGGTGGCTGATGAGGGGTATTAGCAATGGCAACTTGTTCACAATTTACTGAGGAAACAAATTAAATTCTAGAGTATTCTTAAGCTAGAAGTTTTGCTGGAGTTTACAGATAAAGGGTAGTTTGTATTCCACAGGTATTGTATTCATTAAAAGACAAAAACACGGTATGCATGTAAGGTAATAATTCTTGGCAGGACAAGAAAGCAGTAACACTGTGTCTGAAACTCACCTAGTGCTTTATAGCATTAGTAGTTAGAGCAGTCATCGATTTTCAGTTGTTTTGGTCAGTTTCTTTTCTTCTAGCTCTCCTCCTACACATTACTTTCAGAATCACAATTACATTCTGCATTCCCATCTCTAATTCATCATAGTAAATTTTATTATATCTAAACCAGCAGGTGAGAGCTATGTTACAACCAAATTCAAGGTGTCATAATTTTAAACAAGTAAGCTTGTTTGTTGTTGATCAACTATTTCAAAAATTGACTTACTCTAGTCAATTACTAGTGAAATACTCACTAATCACTAGTGACTCTCCAGGTGAGAGAAAGCTTAGAAAGTACTGTGCCAACTTTTGCTACCTCAGAAATGCAGTAATCTACATTACTTGAGGTCCTGTAGAAAATGCAGCTAAATGGTGACAGGGACTCCCTTTCTGAAGGCAGAGACTCTCATTTCAAAAAGCAGAAAAATAATTCTCATGCATACTATTACCCATCTTGGATGGAGAAAAAAATGGAAGTAATGTTTGACAAAACTATATGGGTTACAAAGGTGAAAATGAGATAGGAATACAGCCTACTGCTTACAAGTCTGAATTCACAAAATCTGTATTGCTACAAAAAGAAAATAAACATCTTTTACATGAAAAAAACAGCCCAACAATGTTTCCTTGAGGCTGAAATTACATTTACAAAAAGGATCCCTCTCCTAAACCAGGATTTTTTTATCACAGTTAAAACATAGTCTGTGGTATCTTTTTTAAAGACACTTTACGCAGATCATGGAATGATGGAATCATGGAATCATTAGAGTCGGAAAGGTCCTCTAGAGATCATCTAGTCCTACTCCCCTGAGCACATTACTTGGTAGTCCATCCAATCCAGGCAGGTTTTGAAGATCTCCAGAGAAGGGGACTCCACGACCTACATGAGCAGGAAGTTTTTCCTCATATTTGAGTGGAACTGCCTATGTTCCAGCTTGTGGCCATTAACCCTTGTCCTGTCATGGGGAACCACTGAAAAGAGCCCTCCTTCAACCCATCCTTTAGATATTTGTAAGCATTAATAGGGTCTCCCCTCAGCCTTCTCTTCTCTAGGCTATAGAGTCCCAGCTCTCACAGCATTTCCTCATAAAGGAAATGCTCCAATTCCTTAATCATCTTTGTTGGCCTAAGCAATACTCTCTCCAGTAGTTCCTTGTCTCTCTCGAACTAGCTGAGCCCAGAACCAGATGCAGTATTCCAGTTGTGGTCTCAACAGTGCAGAGTAGAGGGGGAGAATGACCTCCCTCGATCTACTGGTCACACTCTTCCCTATGCAGCCTGGGATTCCATTGGCCCTCTTGGAAACAAGGGCACAGTGCTGGCTCGTGGGTAATTTACTATCTACCAGGACGCCCATATCCTTCTCCTCAGGACTGCTTCCCATCAGGTCCACTCCTAACCTATATTGATGACATTCTTCTCCCCAGATGCAGGATCCTACATTGCCCTTGTTGAACCTCATTAGGTTGTTCTCTGCCCAGCTCTTCAGCCTATCCAGGTCATGCTGGATGGCAGCATAAGGTACATTGTATTGCTGTATTGCTGATGTATTGCTAAGGTACAGGTGAAGGTTTCTTATTCATTCCATAGCAGAGAATTGTGAGGCCACATCTTCATACTACCGCTAACTCATTTGATTTCTGAGTCTAGAGACCCAAGACTTATGATTTAAGAAACTGCAGACATCAGAAATTGGTAAGAAAGAAGGTTATATAAAAGTAAACATGAAAACAACCCTGTCTTTCCTTGAGATCGCTTTCCTACTTTTAAAGTAAAACTTTTCATTTTCTCTTAAAGAGAGAAAATAGTTACTGGCAGACAACAAAATGAAAATCTGGGCTCTTCAGGTTACCATGCATGAATTTCAGAAATGAGGATTAACACACAGGTGGGAATCTGAGTTTTTTTCAACCAGTAATAAAGTAACCTCAAAGCATGAGGGTTCACAGTTTCTCTTTTGTGTTGATTTAAATAGCCACAAAACCGTACAGGGGAGCAAGGTGGGGCTGCAATATTTATGAGAGTATGGCTCCTTCCTTTCTTCTCTTCTGGGCTCCCCAGTTCAGGAAGGACAGGGAACTGGAGAAGGTACAGCAAAGGGCCACAAAGATGATTAAGGGCCTGGAGCATCTCTTCTGTGAGGAAAGGCTGAAGAACTTAGGTCTTTTTAGTCTTGAAAAGAGAAGACTTAGGGGGGATCTGATCAATGCATACAAATACATTGATGGAGCCCTGGAACAGGCTGCCCAGGAAGGTCGTGGATTCCCCTTCTCTGGAGATTTTCAAGACCCGCCTGGATGCCGTCCTGAGTGACATGGTCTAACTATGGGCAATCCTGCTTCAGCAGGGGAGTTGGACTAGATAATCTCTACAGCCCTTCCAACTCTAAAAATTCAGTGAAATTCAGTGAAATACTTAAACGGAGGGTGTCAGGAAGATGAGGCTGGTCTTTTCTCAGTGATGTCCAGTGACAGGACAAGAGGAAATGGACACAAACTTGAGTATAGGAAGTTCCACCTAATCATGGGAAGGAACTTCTTTACTGTGAGAGTGATAGAGCACTGGAACAGGATGCCCAGAGAGGTGGTGGAGTCTCCTTCTCTGGAGACATTCAAAACCCACTTGGACAAGTTCCTATGCAATGTGCTCTAGTTAGACCTGCTTCGGCGGGGAGGTTGGATTAGATAATCTCCAGAGGTGCCTTCTAACACCATATAGTTCTATGATTCTCTGATTCTCTTCTTAAGGTCTTGTTGAAGAAAGCATTGTAATAACTAATAAATGGTACAAGAAATGGCACTTCCCTTGTTTCTCTATTAGATGGGTATCAAGGAAAAGCTTTAGTATCAGTAAATAATTTTTGATTCTCCACTGAGTTAAGATGAATATCTTCCATAAAATATCCTCTAAAAAAATTCTTTATCTGATCCTAAATATGTTGATTAAACTCAGAACAGATTGGCAGAAAAATTTTTATTGTTATTTGCCAATGTGTTGGCAGGAAACAGAAACATTTGTCAATATGGAAGCCAAAGGAGCTGCTAAAATGAAGAATTATTTCTATATTGTTTATCATATCACTCTGCATAAGACCTTTTTTTCTTTTGTAGGGAAAGAAAAAGTAAATGTGACATCAAACCAATTAAGAGAAAAACAGTGAAAAGCTAAACCTTGAAACAAGAAACAGAACTGCATTAAGTACCTTTATGTCCCTTCCCTGATCCAATGTAACCTTGCTTAAAATCACAACTTTCATAAGATGGAAAAACCTCTAGCTAGAAACCTGGAATGAAATGCACCTGGTTTATTTAGCTCCTTCACCAGCCACTAGGATGCCAATTTTTGATAATTATACTTTATTAATTGGAGGAAATTGTTATTGTCCTTATTGTCCCTGATAAACAGCTGTGATAGCAGCTTCACGAGGCCACTGTTACCTGTCAGTCCTTCCTTTCTGTTGTCTATGTTCATGTTTGGAGGCAAAGCTCTGGTCCACTGACTTGAATAATTGTGCCTTAATTGCACATATCAAAACAATTCACAAGCAAGCATTCAGTAATAAAGAACAAATGCATAGGGAATTAAGTATTTCAGTTTACTGTTTCTTAACATTGTCATTACCAATTTGGTATACTAAGCCAACACCAAGTACACCTGAAGCCACCGTCAAATAGAAATATAGTGTTGATTCACTGTAAATGTTATTAATTCATTCATTTCCAACACAAAATTTAAATTATCTGCAGACTCAAACCCAACAAATTTTAACAGCATTTCAGTAAGTATTGTTTGGAACATTTTGCTGTCTTCTAGTCCAGACTGTTACAAAGACTAAATCTTGCAACACAAACATACAGAAAAGGATTAGGAACACAAATTTTTAGATAAAGGAGGAGATATATTTTTTTTTATATGTGCCTTGGCTATACACTACTGTTTTTCAGAACATTCTCATTTCTTTTTCAATGGAGTAATTTAGAAAGACCATCTGAAAAGAGATATAAAAAAAAAATCTATGAAAAATTGATTTATCAAGATTAGTTGTCTAAATGATGTGTATTTTTAAGTGCACAACACCAGTTGCTGAAGAAAGCTATTACAAAGCAGCGGCTTAGTCTTCCCAGCACTCAAGATCTTTATGGCCTCTAGGCTTTCTACTGATAAACAGAAAACCTCTAACAGGTGATATAGGAGTTATTCTTGTAACAAGGGTTACAAGATGGAGGGTTGTTTAATATCAGAAATGTCTTAATTATGAAGGAAGGACTTAGAATAAATCCTCCTGAAAGTACTCAGGAACCTAAGTCTGTTCAAAAGGTTATGATATAACAAGAAGCTATCTATTGCTGGAGAAATGAGGAGCAGTTTGGGAAGGTCACAAACCTGGGATACAAAACTACTGCTACTACAAAAATAATGTTTGTCAAAGTTTCCATAATTTGACCTCCATTATCTCTGCTTTGGGGAATACAGGATTGAATGACTTGAGAGCTAATTCTTAAGGTTGCTCTCCAGTTCAAGAGAGCAAAGCTCATGGGATGTCTTAGTACCTATAATAATTTCATATAACTTTACCAGTCTCTTCTAAAGTTAGGATATGCCTACTAGGTAACATGCAATAAGCAGCCGGTGTCTATGTCATACCTTCAGTTTTAGCTGGTAGACATCATGAGCAGCACTGTGCATGGCAAAAACATGTGGAACTTCTGGCCTGTCATGTTCCATTTTCTAAGTAATCTCACACCAAAAGTAAAGAAATCTCAGCCACAGGCATTGAACAGCTTGAGCTCTGAAGAACAATCTGAAACTTTCCTAGTCCTCATAGGAGAAATTAAATTCTGAGCAACTGCATAACTCTGGTGGTTTTTGCACTTAAAGCATCACTTCTGTTTGAATTATAGTGTATCTTTTGAAAAGACAGCTTGTATCGATTTAGTAGTTTCAGGTGGCACAGAAACCACTCCACTGTTAATACAGTGCTTTATTTTTAGTTTGCATTCATCTCCACCAGCTTCCTTCTCTTGATCTCTTTATGCTTTTTAAAAAAAAAATTATTTACTTATTCCCCCCCCGTTAAAATCCATAAATCCCTCCTATATAGATATTTTGGAAATGAGATCAAGTCATAGGCTAACCTCCTGTTGGATTATTTGATGGATTAATACCTTAAATCTCCTCAGTAGAAGGGTCTTAAATCTCACCCTATATACTCCATTATTCAGACTTTGGGCCATCTCAGTAGACCTTTTCCAATTGTATATATTACTTTTAAATATGTGTGTCAGACACTTTAATAGCCTCACTGATGCTATAAAGGGTAAGAGCATTTTTCTCATCCTTCTAATATTCTCTGACTGCTCTGTTCTTGTGCCATATTTGAGATGTGTTTCTTAAGCTTATTTTTAAACCAAAGGACACCTTTTTTCAAAAAAGGTGGAGCTTTTAAGAAAGCATGCCATCCTTGGGTGAAAATTTCACATTTATCTTTTCAACTGAGTTTGTCCATTTAATAGAGGCTATTATGACTGTATGGTATGTTTTTAAAATCAGACCATGTGCACTGAGCCAAAAATGTTCTTGCTCTGACTCCTTGTACAATACATGTAAAAGTACAATACTTGTAATCCTAGTGAAAATATCGTCCTACTCTACAGCACTGTTTTAATTATTAAAAAATAAATTCTTTAGTCTATAAAGGACCACAGTGTTATTCAGTAGCACTTTCCTATCAAGTGGGATATATTTACACCTGGGATGCTGTATCCAGGACAGGAAGGATATGATCTGTTGCAATGGATCTAGCAGAGAGCCACGCAAGTGGTCAGAGGGCTGGAACAGCTCTCCTATGAAGACAGGCTGAGAAAGCTGGATTTGTTCAGCCTGGAGAAGAGAAGGCATCTGGGAGAGCTTATAGCAGCCTTACCTAAAGGGAGCCTACAGGAGAGACAGGGAGGGAACCTTTATCAGGGAGTGTAGCAATAGGATGAGTAGTAGTGGTTTTAAACTGAAGGGGAGATTTAGATTAGGTATCAGGAAGAAATTCTTTACTGTGGGGGTGAAGAGGCACTGGAACAGGTTGTCCAGAGAAGCTGTGAATGTCCCATCCCTGGAGGTGTTTAAGGCCAGGCTGAATGGAAGCCCCATTTGAGCAACCTGGTCTAGTAGGAGATGTCTCTGCTCATGGCAGTGGAGTTGGAATTTGATGATCTTTAAGGTCCCTTTCAACTCTAGCCATAGTATAATTCTGTGATTCTATGATTTCTGCAACCCCAGACTCATGTGAGCCACAGAAAGGGAGATGCAACAGTGTTCATATTAGAGCTTTACTCCATACATAAGGGTCACTCCCTCGAAGTAGAAATGAAAACTGTTCAATCAGGCCTCACATTGCTATTCAACCAACCAGGAAAAACAAAACACTGCATGTCAGTAAACATACCTGGTGTACCTGTTCCCTGAAACATCTTTTCTCTCAGTGTGTTAAGAGAAACACAGGAGTTGAAACCACAAAGCACTGGGCCTGAAATTTTGCACACTGCATATCATATCATAGCTGAGGCTGACAGAGCACTGGGACAGGCTGCCCAGGGAAGGTGTGGAGCCCCTTGGAGATCTTCAAGATCTGCCTTGATGCAGTCCTAAGTGATGTGCTCTGGGCAATACTGCTTTAGCAGGGGAGTAGGACTAGATGATCTCTAGAGGTCATTGTGAACTCTTACAATTCCCTGATTCTGTGATTCCATGAAACACCATGGAAACCAGTTTGCACTTGTCTTTCCTCTGAAAATGAAAGCAGAACAAAACAAACCCCATTCTGCCTTATGGGTGGGAAGGTGATGAAAAAATAAGACATGGTTGTGCTTGCACTGTGGTGTTGTATGGGACTGTCAGACAAAAATCTTTTCTTCATGCACTTCCTTGATGTTCATACACCTTCATGTACGTTGCATCCTCCAAGATTCAGTGCCCCACTGCACACTTGAACAATGTTCACAATACTGAAACAAGTACAGGGTGTGGTTTTTGAGGCCAAGAAGAGAGAAAGAGATGAGAAAACTTGTACAGAAATAGAACAAAAAGTGCATATTGAGTTTTACCTGAGACTGCTTTAAAGATACACACTCTTATACATGGATCACCATGATGAAGCTCTGGAGATGGAACTATTTGAACAAGATCTGACAAAAAGTTAAGGACAGAGCTAGCCATGCAAGCATTCAAGCTTCATGACCTTCCTTTAGGAGCTGTCAACAGGACTGTAAATTACTCAAATTTAATTCCTTGAGAAACAGACTTTTGCTCTGAGATTTTTGAAAAAACATCTAACACATTTTGACAAAATAATCATTATGATTAGATTCTACAGTAAACATTCTAAAGTCTATGACATGCACTACAGCATGCCAACCCTTTTTCAATAATTGTGGGGAACTCAGTAAAATAATTTTGAATTATATAGCTCTGATTTAAAGAAGAATAGGTAAGAATCTTTCACAGCAGAATTCCTTGAGATTTTCCTGCCTCCCATACCTCCTCATGGAGGAGGAACCTCCCATACTCTGCCCGATTTTAGAATCAAATGCACAAAAGTATGTTTTAATGCAGTCTATTAATAGGTCTGGTGAACCATTTATCTTCTGTTGGAAAACATTTATTGAATGTGGAATGTTTTGGTTCTGTGATTCTTGCTGAGAAAATAGGAGGGCTTCATTTACCTGTTTTCTGTAGTAGACTTTAAAGTCACCTTGTTCCCAACTACATTCCACAGTTGCAGCCCAAACCACTGGGGTATTTCAAAGGAACCAAACAAGATGCCAGGGATGTGATGAGGTGTTTTTGTGTCTCCATAAGGAGGAGGATTGGTGGACTTGGAAAAACTCTGTTTCCAGATGGTCTTTGGAATGGAATTCCTAAAGTGTCTCTTGAAAAAAGAGAACATGTGAGATGATAGGATGAAATAACATATAGGATTTTGTTGCCCCATAAGGGAGAACTCAGACTTTTCCACTAAATATGAAAGCATGGCATACTTTCAACAATGTATGTATGTTGTGTGTATGTACTAATAACATTGTAAAATGTAACTGGCTATGAGTAATGTCTTTCCATGAAACAAATCTTCTCTTTCCTGAAGTCCTTTTTGATACATTATAGGTTTTGGGCAATATCCATGGCACCTCAGATCAAATTCCATGGTAGCAGTTAAGGAGACATTTCAGAACTACAGTTTTTAGAGGTATCACTTTTCGTTTCCAAGGCTTATCTTTTTCTTTTTTTTTCCTTAAAATCAAAACCAAAAAAAACCCCACAAAAACCAAACCCCTGTGTTCAATAAATCTACACTTCAAAAATGTAACTTTAAAGGATCACCCTTTCCTTTTATTTCCTGATGAGAACCATTTTGTATGTTCTTTGTTGATTGAGTAAGCCTCTAAAATATTTCTCCATCCTATTTGTAATACAGTGTCAAATAAAATATTATTTCCTCTTCAGAATTTAGACATGCACAAGGATCAGTGGTCCTTCAATGACAAGAAAGTGAAATCCAAACCTGTACTTAATAAATCTGAAGCCTTCCTACATTTCAAGTATCGCTGTATAAACCATCTCTCAATCCTTAAGAAATTAGTCTTTCCACAGTTATTATTCATCTAGAAAGTCTTTGCAAGTACTGTTATTAAACTCCTTTTGATGCTTGCTCAGAATAGCCCAGAGAGTGGTGATTTTGCATAGCTCTAGCCTCCTTTTCCACTAACACAATAATTACAAAGTAAATACTTTGAAGCAAGCCTTGGAATTAATGTTCCTATGAGCAAACTTGTAACATTACTGTCTTTCTTCATATGAACAATTACCATTGGGAACAATCCTGTATCATAGAAATCGAAGCTTTGTTCTTGCATTTTCCAGGACATGTTTTTCAACTGTTTCATTATTTTATTTTAATGAAATCATATTAGCTATTCACTCCAATGATTTAAATTTCGATGACAGTTACTTAGGACAAGGATTCCCAGTTCATTAATACGATGTAGTTGTTAGGGTCCAAGTATGGCAAACTCAGATTTCCTGTTAGTCATAGCTTCAGCCTTTTGTGCCTTAGTAATTAAGATAATGATGACAAGTTAATTAAATTTGAAGCTCTGAGGTTCTAATATGCAAAAATAATATCTACACATAAATTACCAAGGTAGAGAACTTTGACACAGTTATGCCTCTAAGTTCAAAAGTCATTTCACTAATCCGAATTCTCTTTTTACCAGCTATCACAGGAAGGAACTTGGTCAGAGACAGATATCTAGTAGTACATATGCAGACTTTGCTAATGGTTATAGTAAAAATTTTCATATAAAAATAATGTTTTAAGTTACAAGGTAGTTAGTAACAGGGAGAGAGTAGTTGGAAACACAAAAGAAATCCACCTTGAATTTTGTCTCATTTAATTTGCTCATGGATTAAGCAAAAACAATGAGAAAGGAATGTAAATGAGATTTACATATTATAAGGTTTGGTGTGGTAAAAGAAGAACGCTAAAGCCAGAAGAGACATGAGAAAGGTCAGACGTGAGCAGGAAATAAGAAAATGAAGTCCAAATTGGAAGATATGCACAATTTTGCATCTAGGGAAAAAATAACTGGAGACATAGATAGTTATACACAGCAGAGGGATTCAGCTAAAATCCCTTGGGGTGTCACCAGACAGAAAATTACAAGGGAGCTTGCAAAGGAATGCAGCAACAAAAATGCCAGTTGTAAATTTAGGCTGTACATGTAGAGGCATAATACTGTGAACTAGGGAGAAGATAGCTCCAGTTTATGTAGTATAAAGGAGACCACACCATAGACACTGCTTATGGTAACAAACACCTCTCTGCCAAAAAATTTCAGCAAGCTGGAGGGAGTTCAGAGAAACCAACAGAAATAAACATGTGGTTGTAGAGATTAATTTATGAGGAAAGCTCAAATGAAATAAATACCTTGGTTTGGCTAAATAGTTACTAGGAGGGGATACGATTACATTCTTCAAACACTTTAGGACTCTTATCATCAAGGAAGAAGATAAATAGGATGCATAGAAGATCTGACTCTACGTCTACTTTCATAATGTCCATATGCTTGAAAAAAACCTTCTATGTTGTCTTCCAGATGACCTTTTTGATCTTACTTCAAATCCCTCTCAAAAATGGATGTGTTAGTATAGAGGTCAAACTAAAAAAAACAACCAACCAAACAAAAATGTTTTATGTCAAATTAAGCATTTTACCTAGCTGGAAAAATTGATTTAATTTTACTTTCTTTTCAGCTTTTCAGAAGAAGGTGAGGAGGTCCTCTGTATGAGGATCGTATGAGGACCTTCAATTTCTCCTGATGATGTGGACCCATTTTGTACAAATATGTATATATTGTATATATACGTATGTACATACATATATGTGTATATATATTTTGTACAAATATGTGTATATGTATATATAAATACATATATATGTATTAACAGCAGGACCAAAATTCAGATGTGTCACTTTCCCAGGGATTGGTTTAACCTATAAACCATGTCACTCAACAGGAAGTACCTAGAGGCAAAGAAATTTAAATCAGGGGTAGAATGGATTTGAATCAGTATTTGCACATCTGAATGGTAGGCTGAATAATGGGCTTCCAGAAGAAAAAGGCTGTTGGAAGAACTTCCTTCTTACTCATTCGGAAAATAGGGGTTTGGTCCCCTTTCTGAGGGTTTGGAAACTTGAAACAATACCTTCACAAAAAGTCAAAATTAACATTCTTGAGATCTCCACAAGAGTTCTCCTTTTAGTTCAACATAAACCATTAACTGAATTAGGTCTAGATTTATAAATAGCTTTAATGTGGCAAAGTTGACCTTTCTCAGCAAAGATGACTATTAAACAAGCCAGGAAACAAAAATAGATCTCTACTATAGAACTCATTTAGGCTGTAAAAATTTCCTGTGCATATCTGTTTATCCGAGTCATCTCCACAGCTTAACTGATGCTCATAAAGTCCAAGACAATTTTGAATTTGATGGAGCTAAATCATTAATGAAGCTGTTCAGTCATATGCATGATTAATTGCCCAATATGAAGTTAATGGGCATATGGAACTTAGCTTCACTATCGGGGACTTAGGGTTGGTAAAATTAATCTTTCTTAATGGAAAGATCTTCAGTCTAGGTCTGAGTCGTGCAACCAGACAGAGTTAAATAAGTAGCCATAGGCATATCGTTGGACTCCTAATGAACACATTTGAGCCAAAATTCCAAGTTAACTGGGAAGAACAGTAATTTTGGCCAAGAATTCAAGGACTTCACTACATGTGCCTCATTTGTGCACATGCCACATGTTTCCAGACACAGACAACTTAAAATGTTAGTACCTTTCTTCTCCAATGATGGCAATACTTTCTGCTAAGTAAAAAGTGTGACTGTGATGACCATGTAGTTTCACATTTCTTCTCAGTGCTTTGGAAAGTTGGACCAATTTGTTGCATTTCTAAATGCAGATATATTTGCTGGGCTTTAGACAATACAGTTTTAAGCTGCATTTTAGGACAATTTATTCAAGTCAAAGGTAAAACCTCACTCAATTCAATAACAGTAGTTAAACTGTAACTCATAATATTGGAAAGAACATCAATATTCATTTATTTCTGTTGACAGAGGAAGTCAATCAACCATATAAGAGATTCACATTGAAAAATAATTGACTGTCACTGCATACTCTTTTGAAAGCATCAGGCTACATACTATTTGTAGCGAAAACAAAAATATGAACCTCACACATAGAAATATCTCCAAAAAGCAGTAAAAAAATGTCAAGGACATTGCTAAGCCAGATTTTTTGAGAAGACAGTATGATAGTTTGGGTTTTTTTAACTTTATTTTTGCCAATCAAATTGTGTTTTGTCTATCTATGTCAATACTGTTAATGATTTAGTCCTACACTTCTGTGAGATGCTGGCCCAAAATATTTCTGTTCTTCCTCAATAATCTGGAAGTGTTTCCTGGGTAACCAACATGGAATCTCTTGGAGACATTTTCCTACATAGCTTTTCAGAGTGAAGTAAGTCTAAATTGACAGTTTTGTCCCAATGCGATTACAAACATTCCCACTCTTCTTGGACTAGATCAGGCCCTTGTAAGCATTTAGACAATTCTGAAAGAAACTATGCTACATCTATTTTTTTGCCACAAAGATATTAAAATAATTTGGCAAGAATAACTGTCCCTGTCTCTCTCTCAATGAAAGCAACAATCAGATCAGATGATAATAATTCCAAGGGTTTTTTTCTGTTGGGCTCCAGTGCCTAACAATACTGCAAATGCTCAAACACTTGTATGTGCTTATATGTTTATACCTTGAGGATGCAATCTACTGTAATGACTCTTTTTTCAACCACCCTTGATTCCTTGTTCAGTGGTCAATATTTATTTAATTTCACAGCCTATTATAAAGTTTTCTTAGTTCATGCATTGTATTTGGTATAATCCATTAAATGTCACCCAGCTGACCATTTGTCTAAATGTCCTTGAGCTTCATAGTGACTCAAACAAGGATTCCTTAAACAATCTTGAATTTCCATGGGAAAAAATATAGATGTAGATGCTGACAAGCATGAATCACCTTTTTAATTAAAATGTAAATGATAATAAAGAAATTGGTATTAAATATCACAGAATCACAGAATCACTTAGGTTGGAAGGGATCTTTCAAGATCATCTTGTCCAACCAGTGAAAAAAACCAAACCAAACCAAACAAAACCCCAAAAATACCCCAACACACACAAACACACCACACTCAACAACACCAACCCAACACTAATCCATATCCCCCAGCACCATGTCAACTGGTCTCTTGAATACCTTCAGGGATGCTGCCTCAACCACCTCCCTGGGCAGCCCATTCCAATGCCTGACAACCCTATCAGGAAAGAAATATTTCCTAATATCTAACCTGAACCTCCCCTGGCACAACTTGAGGCCATTTCCCCTTGTCCTATCATCTGTGACTGGGGAGAAGAGACTGACCCCTGCCTCTCTACAGCCTCCTTTCAGGTAGTTGTAGAGAGTGATAAGGTCTCCCCTCAGTCTCCTCTTCCTCAGACTAAACAACCCCAGCTCCCTCAGCCGCTCCTCATAAGACTTGTGCTCTAGACCCCTCACCAGCTTCATTGCCCTTCTCTGGAACTGCTCCAGCACCTCAATGTCTTTCTTGTGGTAGGGGGCCCAAAACTAGACACAGTACTCAAGGCAGGGTCTCAACAGTGCCAAGTACAGGGGGATGATCACCTCTTGGGTCCTATTTACCATGCTGTTCCTGATACAGGGCAGGATGTTGGTGCCTTCTTGGCCACCTGGGCACACTGCTGGCTCATGTTGAGCTGACAGTTGACCAACACCCCCAGGTCCTTTTCTACCAGGCAGCTCTCCAGTCACTCTGTCCTGAGCCTGTAGCACTGCTTGGGGTTGTTGTGACCCAAGTGCAGGACCTGGCACTTGGCCTTATTGAACCTCATCCTGTTGGTCTCAACCCATCCATCCAGCCTGTCCAAATCCCTCTGCAAAGCCTCTCTACCCTCCAGCAGATTAACACTCCCACCCAACTTGGTGTCATCTGCAAATTTGCTGAGGGTGCATTTGATCCCCTTGTCCAGATCATTGGTAAAGATATTGAAGACAACCGGCCCCAGTACCAAGCCCTGTGGGATACCACTCGTGACCGGCCGCCTACTGGATTTGACTCCATTCATCACTGCCCTCTGGGCGTGACCCTCCAGACTGTTTTTAACCCAGTAGAGAGTATTCCCATCTAAGCCGTGAGCAGCCAGTTTCTCCAGGAGAATCCTGTGGGACACTGTGTCAAAGGCCTTATTAAATTCTAAGTAAAAAACTTACACAGTATTTTCTTCATCCACCATTCGAGTCACTTTGTCATAGAAAGAGATCAGGTTTGTCAAGAAGGACCTGCCCCTCATGAACCCATAGTGGCTGGGCATGATTACCTGGGTGTCCTTCATGTGCTGCATAATGGCACTCAGACTAATCTGTTCCATCACCTTTCCAGGCACTGAGGTCAGACTGACAGGTCTGTAGTTCCCAGGATCATCCTTCCACCCTTTCTTGTGGATGGGTGTCACATTTGCTAGACATCAGTCAGGTAGGACCTTCCCAGTTTGCCAGGACTGTTGGTAAATGATGGAAAGTGGCTCTGCAAGCACTTCTGCCAGCTCCCTCAGAACTCTCGGGTGAATCCCATCTGGGCCCATAGACTTGTTTGTGTTGAGGTTTTGGAGCAGATAATTTTCCATTGGATAGTTTTACATTTGAAAGAAATCAACCAAGGTGTAATAGAAATTGTTTTTATCTGTAAAATGAGAGTTTTGGTCTCTTTTCCCTTTTGTAAGATGGCTGGCAGCCCCAAGTCTACCAGCACCTTCTGGATTTACAGTAACTAAGTGACTATGCTCTCAGATTAAGGTTTGATTTACGTTCTTAGGTCCATGATTTTTAGAGGGCATAGCTCAAATATGTGAGGAGAAGATAGTGGAACAGATAGGAAAAAATAAATTACACTGGTCACACTTTTTGGGACTAAGCTTTGGTATACTGTATGCCGTTTACAGTCGCACACCAATCATTTTATCAAAGTCCCCAGGACTATTTGGTTAAATAAATCCAAGCAAGTGTGTAGCTGTTGGCAAAAAGAGTTATTCCTCAAGCATTTTTGAAGGATGAAGTTCACCCTAAGACCTTATTCTCATACTTCATTTTAAATGCCAGCTATTTCTGTACATTTCTGATTCCCCATCCCTAGAATTACCAAGTCTACTTGTTTTGTGCTTATGGGGTCTGTGAGAAAGCTGCATTCTGCTGCATTTCTCTCCCTTTGTCTGTGATAGTCTCACAAATTTAAGTCTTTCTCCTATGGCTTCTTAGGAGACACACACACACAAAAAAGAGGCTTTTGTTGCTTGTTCTGTGCAACAATGGAACTCCAGCAGTAAAAGAAACATTAGCCAAAAAACCCCCAAACCAACAAAACCCCCACCATCGTCTACAGTCCAACCTAAGTCACTACCAGTTGACAATTCATGGAATGAATATATCAGCAAAAGTATAATAGGGATTAAGCCACAATATCCATACAGATACAAATTTAGCTTTCCTTCTGCTCTCACTTTTCTGGATTTTAATAACACATGCAATGTCTTCAGGAACAACCCTACAGTATGTTAGCACACAATTCTCAGGAGCACATACTAGCAATGTTCTTTGGTGAAAGAACTGAGAAGCGCAGTTTTACTTAGTATGAAACAGTTTCCTTCTTTTCTTTAAAAAATAGAGAAAAAGAAAGCCATTGATAGTTTGTTTTTTTTTTTTTTTCATGGACTAATTTTAAGATATCTGGCAAGCTTACAAAGAAATCATAAATTTTAAGCATCTTAAGCAGGTGCCCAGACGTAAAGCTATGGCTGAATGATTAGCATTTTCCCCTATTCCTGGGCTGATGCATATTTTCCTTTTTTTTTTAGAAAGACTGGCTGAAGAGTTGGTCTACACTTTCACACCCCTTAAAACAGGTACTGGCTCTAAGAAAAGAAATGTAACTCATACTCTGACTAATAAAACCCCTACTTTTTGACTGAACCCTGATATGGTCACAATTTCAATAACAGTTTTATCAAAGAATATTGCTACATGATGATCTATGTAAAGATTAAGAGGGAAACAACTGAAATTTGAACTGTCTTTCAGTGACGTGATTACAGAGGCGTTTCAGAGGCACTGAGAACAATAAACTGTGGATCCCAAGTGAAGATTGTTTGGCAAAGTTTCATTTGGAAAGATTCAGTGTCTGCACAGAGTTGGCTCTGTGAAGGCTGAAAGGATAACCAGGAAGATTGAGTTCCTGATTCAGTCAGGCATTTGAGGACATGAATAGTCCCATTGAAGTCAACGAGATTACTCACTGACTTGAAGTTAACCACATACTTAAGTATCTCTCTGAAATGGACGCCTACACTTGCAGAACCATAGTAGGAAACTGGTTTGCCAGAGAGTGGGTATGAATCAGCTTTATAGTGTTTGTTTAGAAAGTTTGTGAGAGCTTTCCCATCAAAAGATATGTTTCTCCACCCCATTGAACTGCTAGGACAGCTAGAGGCAAGTAGGTAAAACAGATAAAATAGTCCTTTACCTTGTTCTTTAAGAAGATTATGCTGGGGCATAGAGTAAGCTTTTACCACTTTGCCTTGTGTGTCAAGAGAGACAGTTTTTTTCTGGACTTGATTTTCTCATATTTGAATCTTAATGAGTGTGCTTATTACTGTAGCAAATCCTCCTCCTGGGAAGCACTTCTAAAATGAAATTAAAGAACAAGTGCTGATTGATTTGCAAGATTTGCAAAATGTTATTCATGTTGCTTCTTTTTCAAAAGTCCAAAATATCCCAACAGAATTATTACAGCAGTTTGGAAGGAAGTTCCCTATCTCTGCCGATGATCAGCATTCTCAGCTGAAAAGAAATTGAAGCTGAAAGGGCAGATGGTACTACTATTCCTTTTTAACTTCAATTAGAGCAATAAAAGAGAGAAACCAATGTCCATGCTTTACCTTTATGAAAACTAGATGCTCTAAAAAGATAGACAAGTCATTCATTTAAAATAATTTTAAACACCAAAAGGACAATGAGCTTGTACACAGAGTAAAAACCTGCCTGATTTCCAAAATTAGGCTAACTGTCCAAGAAATTACAATGGCTTGTTTACCTGAAAAAACAAACAAATAAACAAAAAATTCTACACGTAAAGGACAAATACTTGCAAAACATGAAGACTTATACAACATATTGCTTTTTTCCCTTAGAAAATCAAAGCCATAACCCACGTTAGAGAATGACATATCTGTAGCTGTGTTTTGTCAATAGGAAAAGGTAGTCTTGATAAAGTTATGTGGCTTCAGGTACTCTGGGCCTTATTCCAAACTGTACCTTGAACTTTCCTCAGATCAGGGAAAAGTGACAAACCTTTGTACCATATTGGTCCATATAAAAACCATAGGTGATTATTTTTTTTTTTCTTCCTTTGTTTTTTTTTTTAATTTTTCTTACCTGCTCTTGTGATGTTTTGTCACAATAAAGTCCTATTTTCTGTACAAGTTGCTGACACATAACCAGAATATAGACTGTTGCTGAATTAAGGAATTACCAAAATTATAAAATTTGTCCCCTCACCACTACTTTTTTGGATAATAAAGGTCTGTTTACTGGTTAACAGCAGCTGTCAAAACCTGCAGTGGAATTCTGAGAGGGGAAGGTGGGCTGAGTAGTGGCCACTTCTCTCTCTGCTAGGATTTCTTCCCTGAGTGTTAAAACGTACAGGTTGGGGTTTCTTCCAGACTCCCACAACGTGAAAAAGGAAAATGGTTTGGGACAAGAGGTAGCATTTTAAGGGGTTCATGAAATTATACCCTATATGTGTAGAAACAGACAGTGAAAAGGAATGATGGCTTGGGATTGCCTTACAAGTACATAGCCATGAGATCTGCACGGTGGAAAGGAGACTGGACAAATAAGATGCTTTTGCTGGTTCCTGTCTTTCATGACTGATCCTGCGGTGTCCTCTTGGTTCTCAACCAATGTCTGGAACCCATACAACACCAGTATCTTTTGTCTTTGGCTGTGTTATAATCCTTTTCCTCTCTCTCTTCTACTACTAATCTTTCTCCCTAAACATTCTCTTCAGCATCATATGCATGCCAACAGCATCTGAGGTTTTGCATCAAGTAATCTGGCACCGAGGGAAAAGCGTACTTGTTATCCAGGCCTGTTCATGAGAAAGCACAGCAAAGCAAGCTGTTGAGTTTATATCTGACAACATGGCTTCCGTCCAATAACACGCCAAGTTTGTCAAAAGTGTCTGACTGAAGCCTTTTATTTTCACACACTGGTGAAGTGATTTGCCTGAAGGGGAAACAGAGCATTAATAAGTTGAATGAATTGCACATTGTTTATGACAGACTGTAATGGTATAGTCTTCTGCGTACTGTACATTCCAGATACCACCCCAGGTCCTATCTGATCAATATTCATCTATATAAAAGCATAAGAATCAACTTGGGATTGGTAGCACAAATCAGCCATTCCTTGTATGACTCACTGAAAGAATTTCCCAGGCTAGATCATATGCCACTTAGTCTTAAACCATGGCAATAAATCATATTTACATTGTCACTAGTTCATCACCCTGATGACACGGCAAAACCTGCAATTCAGGCTTTAAATATTCCTGTCATAATATCAAGATTAACATTCACTTAGAAATGTGGAGTAAATTAAACTTATACTTTCTATTGACCTAATTGCCATGGTAAAGGATCTGAGGACATGAATGTTGCCTTGTAAATCCTAAACAATTTTTTAACTCCTCGAGAAAAAGCACAGTAAGTTTCTCTCTCTTTCTAAATTATTCTTACATCTTTATGAAATAATAAGAGCTTTACAGTCTTGCTAGAATTTTCTTGGCCCAAATGGCAAATGCAAGGACAAAAAAACTCCATAATTTCTTGTATTATGGATTTATTATAATTCAGAAAAGAGAGATACAAAAATCCAAGAATTCATGTTGTGCAGAAACGTATGGAAACCTTGGTTCAAGAGTGACTTCCTCAGTTAATCTGCTTCAAGTTTATTTTCTTATGAGGAAATTAAAATATATACTAAATTGTTTAATATATACTTATTTAAAGGTATGGATGTGTCAGCATTTTAACAGAAAATCCAACTCCAGTCATCATATTACAGATTAACATTATTCAGTGAATGCCTTATTGGCATTGAAACACTTGAAAACCCAGACAGAAAAAGGGAAGGTATTTGATTTCCTAAACCATAGATTGGTAGCAATGTAAGAATTTTACCTTACCATTCAGTACGGAAAAAAATCCAAAAATACCACAACAAAAGAATAAATAAAACCCTCCCAACCCTAAACCTTAAATCCACAGCCACCAAACTTTTACTCAGAAGGGAGTCATCACAAATTCCCTGTCCTTTCTAAGGTTCACCTCTGGAAATCCATTAAGATTTTAATTAGCGCCCAAAACATTGCTAGTGAGTACTTCACTATGATCAGTGGCCTACTCCATCAAATTATTCTCTCCATATTTACACACTCCCTTATCTGTGTGTTTCAGTTCACCAAGAAAATACACTGCCTAGAGAGCTTATATTCTCTCTCTTGCTAAAAAAAAAAAGTCACTAGTAAGTAAAGTAAGTAAGTAAGTAATTAAGTAAGTATATCCAAGGTTATATTCTAAATTTGAATTCATGTCAGAGGAAAAAGTATCATGATAGTATTTTCATAACATTTTTGGTGGTATCTTTATTTTTCACTCATACTTCTGCATAAAGGGTCACCAATAAATCAGTTTTCCTGTTACAACCTGAAACTCACCCTTCAGCTTTCTTCAGTTGACAGAGTAATTTAAGCTACAGCATGACAAGTGAAATTATAAGATTCATAGGTTTACATTATTTTTTTTAAAATATTATCTAAAAGTATTTTAAAAATATTATCTAAAAGCCTTTCTCAATTCTGCTTTCCCTAATGATGTTTCTGAAGAAGCAGTGTGTTCTATGTGAAATTTAAAACAAGTTGGTAGCTTCCCATGCAGCATTATGACTCATTTTTGAAATCTCTCCACTGATATGAACAAGTTGAATACCAGAATGAAAGTGACCCAGCATTGACTTTGGATAGCTTCATGGACTGAAGCAAATATTTACATTACTTCAGGCAATGGGGAGGTGGGGTGGCAAAATGAAAGCCATATTTGTCCTAAGGATTATGTCACTGTTCCATACACAAGCCTCTGTGTGCAAAAAGCAAGGAGCATTTTAACTACCCTTCTCCTTCCTCAACATCAAAATATTTTTAGGATTACTTAATTGTACAAACTATGTGATACCCAGTTGTCAGGAAACAAAGGGCATTGTATTCCTGAGGGAAAGAGATGGTTTTCTGAGCAATCAGAAGTCTCAGAGATGCACAAAAGGTGAATAGGTTCTCCCTAATTTGATCATTTCTGATATCAAACAGAGAGTTAATACCTTTGCGTGAAGAATTTGATTGAAAAATATATAAATATTGGGAAAGTCCTCTCATGTTCACAGAAAAAACCTGCATTTTAGAAAAAATGGTACCAAACAAGAGTAAGATATGGCTCTCAAAAAATGGACAGGGGAAAAGAAATACCAGTTACACCTGTTAAATAGGTTTTTTAAATTCATATACTGCTTTAAGAGAACTGCAGTACTTTGTCTTCAAACAGTTGAACAGTCCCCTGGAAATCAGTGTGTCTTAGGGCTAGAATGAGCAGTCTAGAAAGCCAGACTACCAAATGCTAGACTTACTTTTTTTTTTCCCCTTGGCTTAAAAAGCACTTTTTTGTAGAGTTCAGGAAATTATTTGCCAAGGAAAATGCAGAGGAGGCATTCAGATTTATTTTCTGTGTCTAAAACATTCATGCTGCCTCCTGCAAGGTTGGTCACAGAGTCAGATCTGTCCTTAATATATTGAGATCCACTATCACTTGGATGAATACAGGACTGGGTGCACTGATAACTACTCTGTTACTGTCTCTCTTCCTTCACTTCCTAGAGAAATGTTTTTGTTTGTTTGTAGGTTGGGGGTTTTGGTGTGATTTTTTTTTTTTTTTTTTTGCTAAAAAGGCAGCACACTTTATTATAAGTACCACTTTAGGCTGTATTGTTTAATTCTGATTTGCCTGGTAAGTCATATCGTATTGTTTAGACATTCATACGGTATAATGATGGTAACATTTCTGACAGTAAAAGAACACAGAATTATCAAAGTAATTTTCAACAAATATTCTCACATATAGCATTTGATGATCCTGTAGTGATGATCCTTGGAATTTGACTTGGAATGCAAAGAAAAATGAATTTGGGAGTCAAAAATGAGATTTCCATAGGATAATCAATACAATGATCACATTACAGACTTTTAATGTATTATAATATTATTGCTGTTACTATAAAATATTGTATCCAGCAATACTAACAAGTTTGCACTGAAGATAAGTGTGCTCTATGTCCACAGGGAAAAGCTTGATTTCAGATCTTGGGCTCTGCTGCTTTCTTGCCATATGGATGACAAAAATGGGGTTAAAAAAAAATAAAATTTGTTCAGGAATACCAACATAGTTTCCGCAGTCAGTTTTTTGGAAAAAAAAAAAAAAATATGTTACTGACAATTATTTTCAGACATTTGTATTATGTGGTCCCCTAACAGTAACTAAAAGACATACTTTTTCAAACATGTTTCTTTTGGGCCCAACCAACAAAACCGAACAAGACTAATGGAACATCATACCTTTAAAAAGACTTCATGAAGATTGTTCATCTTTCTAGCAGTATGCCATAGCTTAGAAAATGGGAGAAAAACAGAAACTGTTTTACTGTCACGCTACACATAATTACTACGAAAATGTAATCGCTGACCAATTGAAAGGTCAAGTGCAGGCAGCATCAATCTCTTTTAAATTTATGTATGGGAAAATCTTCCGTTTGTTTTAGGGCAGGATGCTCTTGTACTGTTTCTATAGTAAATTCATAGCTATTCTGGGAAAGACAAACTTGCTGTAATGGGGCACATTTAAAGTGAAACAAAGTGTCCTTTGCTGTAAGGTGATGGATGCTTTCTACTGATCTCATGTTTATTTGGTATATGTTAATTCTTTATATCAGAGACACATCTTTTAGGCTTGGTTCAGAAGAAGTGTTGGCAACATGAAAAATACTAGCAGTCTTTTTAGACAGCTTTCTAACTGCTTAAGAGTACTAAACAAAACCACCCCAGTTTCTCAGTGGATTATGTAGGCTTATATATAAGCTATATACATACAGCTACATCATGTAACCAGACATTATTTCAGACTGCACTTCACCCACCTTGACTAAAAAGGTTTTTTTCTCTTTTTTCAACTCTTTTAAACTCTTTTTCAAAGGAAAATGTGGAAAAAAATTTTGACACTTAAACCGTTCAAACATTTCAACAGTGCTTCTAGCATTTTAGCACCCCCTTTAAAAATCAGGGCTCATTTTAACAAGACACACCAGATTTCTACCTCTTTTTATCATCCTGTTTCAATTTTAAGGATAATGGTAGAGTGCTTTCCAAAGACAAAGGTGCTGTCCTGGCTTCAGTGTCTTAGTAAAAGATTTTTGAACTAGTGATGGATCCAAGAGTTCTTGCTTGGTTCTTCATCCTCTCACAGCATTCGTGGTGACACACAGAGTCATGCAACCTTGAGATCAATCCTGGCAGCTGGCAGAGAGATTTCAAGGAATTTTAATTGCTTTTTTGACAATCCAACAAAACTTCACAACTAGATTGTTTTGGCAGAATCTTTAAAGCACTAGGGTTTTCAGATGTGAAAGTTTGAGCTTCATACCCTTCCCACTCCCCCCCCCCCCCCCCCCCCCCCCCCCCCCCAATAGCTTATTTGTGAAACAGAACACATACATTTACTAGCTGGTTCCTATTATCCGCAGGAAACACTTATTTTAAAACAGAAAACAATGAATTTTTTTTTTACTGTCCCTTACTGTCTCTCAATTACATAGTAGATTACATAGATTACATAGTAGAACATC
>BJBW01006881.1:80802-153136 GCA_004320125.1 Scolopax mira
TAGCCCTTGTTCTGTCGTTGCCGGCCTTTGTGAACAGACAAGCTTTCCTGTAGGCCCCCCTCAGGTCCTGGAAGGCCGCTATTAGGGCTCCCCGGAGCCTCCTCTTCTCCAGGCTGAACAACCCCAGCTCCCTCAGCCTGTCCTTGGAGCAGAAGTGCTCCAATCCCCTAATCATTTTTGTGTCCCTCCTCTGGACCTGCTCCATCAGGTCTATGTCCTTCTTATATTGAGGGCTCCAGACCTGCACATAGTACTTCAGATGAGGTCTCACCAGAGCAGAGCAAAGCAGAAGAAACATTTCTCTGGACCTGCTGGTCCTTCCTGCAAGTTTCTACCTTGCAGTAAAAATGTGGGAGCCTGTAAACAAAACTTTTGTTACATTATAATTCTTGGATGTGTTCTTCCTTCTGTATTCTAGAGAGAAGTAGGTTTCATGGCCAAAGCAGCAATGCAGTAAGAAGCGTTTTAGTCACGAATGCAGCTGATATCTAACAACAGTGAACAAAATTACAAATTAAACCAGTGAAGTGTTTGTAAAATCTGAAAATCACAGTAGTTAAATAGCAATTTAACATTGCTTTACAGGCACTAAATGCTTTCACTTCACCTGGCACTACACCCAGTAGGGCCATACAACACTGCAAGTAGTTTATTTTACAGCATGGCAAATGAAACGTTCAAATAACTTCTCCTAGCAGCCATTTGTGTTTCCTGTTAATTAACAAATGTAACATACCATTCCCTTGACAAAACTTAAAGTATTAAGAAACGTCAGGTTGGTGGGGAGGGAGGAAAAGGATTAGATTGTGGAGAGCCATGGCAGCATAGCTGTGCTAGTACTGCTCTTCTCTGTGCTTATGGAAGATCTGTGAGAGTTTGCATATTCTGGCAAAAAAATTCTGTTTTGCCAGTGTCAAGTTTTTAACACTTGAGATATATATACTCTCTTATGTCCCCTCCTTATCTCGTCTTATGGAAGGAGGGAAACCTCCCTTGGAGCAACTTCGAGGGAGAATCCTCAAGACACATTTTATTCTATATGCTTATCTGCAGGTAGGCAGAAGGACTCACCAGTGGAAGACAGCACAGTATATTTCTGAAATAACTGACCATCTGAATATGTTTCTAGATTTGAAAAATCTTCAGCAGTGTTGTTTATACCTTTCAAAGCTGTAATACAAGATGGCTTACAGACCCTCTGGATGTATTTTGGTCAGTTGCTTTGGTCACTCCCCAGACTAGTATTCCTTCCATCCGGTTATTATGAACACTTCCCCGAGAGTCAAGCATTTCTTGAAGCTTGCAAACTGCTCAGGTACGTGGCTGAATAGCTTTACATAACCTATTGAAGAGAACATCGCAGGATGTACTTACTGGGCCTGGTAGGTACTTTGGACACAACCTAGCTCTCTCTCGAGACACAAACAGAAGAAGAAAGACATCCATTGACACTTTAAAACTGACTATGAAGAGAAAGCATGTTAAAAGCTGTGAAAAAGTAGGAAGATTACTTCAGTGAGTATAGCTAAAAATCTTTAAGCAAACCACACCCTCCCTTATTGGTTACTTTACAAAAGACAGTCTAGACATGTTACAGGCATAGTCCTTAGTGATGTTTTAATTTGACAGAAGTCATACATCAGTGTGATACTGAATTAAGTATCCTAGTTAGACACCTATCTACAGGAAAACAAATTGTAGTACCATGTGGCTTACTGTTTCAATGGGCTCAAATTTCAAAAAATACTGTCTTTAGCACTATAGGTTTTACTCCTAGCACAAGTTGCTGTAGACTGAAAATAAGAGCATACTTGGCTCTAAGGATACTTCTTTGTATACTTCCATGGCTCCGTGCATCATGGTACAAAGTATAATCACGCTTGGAAAGCAACTTGCCCTTGGGGCAAGGCTTACTACTTCATAATCAGCACTGCTGTGGTGAGCATAGGCACAGAGAGTTTCCCAGCTAGATCGGTTTGTAGCCATTCCGCTGATAAAGGAAGAGCCCTCACAGTCATATCCATAACTGCAAAGTACGGACATGCAGGAATTTTTTATCATCTACATTAAAGAAACATCATTATTTTAATTATTAATCTCCTTGTTGGCTTTTATTGCAGCCATTTCAGAAGAAATACTTCAACTTCTTCCTCAAACTCTGTAGCTGTCAGTCCTATCCATTTGGCTCTCCAATCCTTCTCTAGTCCTTGAACAACTTACCCTGCCACAAAAAAAGTTAGCAATTTCCTTAACTGGCTGAAAAGACCAAGATTCACAGGTATAAAATTCTTAGTAATATGATCCTCTTTTGGAATTAACTGATGTTGTCCAATTAACAAGGATGATACTTCAAAACAACTACAGTACTTAAAAGGTCACAGGACAGCAAACTAGAACATCTTATGTGATCAAAATACATCCAGACTTCCCTAACAAGAAAATGAAATATATGAAAGTCTTACAAGAGTTTTGAGGTAGGTTTTTTTGGGGTTTGGTCCTTCCCATACCCCAAGCATTCAGCAAAGCAGTTGTCCAGAACTGGGCAATCTTGCTTTTCAGAATCGCTGTTGATGAACACTCTCATGGTTCAGTACGAATTCAAGCTTCTCCTTCTTCCTTTTTTACTTGCTTTGAACAGCTGCAATTAAAAGTTTCTTCACCATTGTAAATAACATAATAGCTTTCAGACAAGCCTGCAAAAAGCCATCTTTGTGGCTGTTATTTTGGAGCTATATTTGGCCAAGCTACTTCTGAGCCATCATTGCTTGTAAAGTCAGCACTTTCCTATATATCTCCAGTACACAAAGTTTGCAATCGAAAAATCCAAACCCTAAAATTTCAAGCACTGCCTGTTACCTGTGTTTTCAAAAGAATTTAGAAATTCCTATACAGAAAATTATAGACAGTGTAGAAGACAGATCCTCTGATCTCATGAGCTTAAGTGGCCTTAGAGGTTGCTATTTGCTATACATATAGTTACAGATTTTTCAAATTAAGAAACTAAACGATGCACTGATGCCACCTCAAGCTCCACTAGATACTAATTCCCATTCCACACCAGTAATTGTGGCTTTGAATGGTCATGGCATGAAGGCAAAAATTAATCCATCTTGGGTAAATGCTCTAAGTAGCAGCTCCAATTATGAGAATGAGGTCTGGAAAACAAAAGCTCTAAGTCTGCTTTCTTATCAAGAGTTACCCTTTTATTATGAGATTGCCCATAATTTTCTGTTCAGACATCTTCATCTTTACAAACAGCAATCCAAGAACCATCTTTTGGAACTGCTTACATTTAAGAATCCCAAATTCCATGGTTATAAATGCAGGTGAAAAACCAAGAGAAAAAATGCACTCGGTTTAATTAAATTCCAATTGCTTTTCAAGATCTCAGATTCTCTGTCATTTTCTTCCGTAACTTCATCCTCATTTGCTCCAGATTTCAGTTTCCAGCCTCTCTTCCAGGACACAGACAGAAATGAAACATGTAGGAAATGAGTGTGTCCACTGTGGAAAGTTTACTCGGTTTACAGCTTGAAGATAGAGAACAAAGGATCTCATAACCTTTAAAAAAATAATATGAAAATGTATTCTTTAACAATTTATGGTTAGGCAAAAAAATAGTATCAAAGAGTAGAAATACAGTTCTTAGACGTCACCTCTGCTCAATATATGTATTTGGTATTATGCATTTCAAGTTTTTCCTGCTCACACACAAAAGGTACTTTATAATTACTGTTACCCATAAGTATACACAAAAAACAAAGTATCCACAAAAAATTTTGATGATCAAAGGGCTGAAGAACCCACCTTATGAGGAAAGACTAAAGGAGTCAGGTCTTTTCTCCCTGGAGAACTCTTGTGAGTCTATCATAATATTCCAGTATTTAAAGGGTTACTGCAAAGAGGACAGAGGGTCTCTCTTCTACATGAGGAGCCATGTGGAGAAGGTGAGGGGCAACAAGCACAAGTTGCACCAGGTGAAGTTTCATCTTAATATAAGAAATACTTTATTATAGTGAGGGCAATCAATCACTGGAACAACCTCCCCATGGATGTGGTGGAGTCCCCACTGATGGAGGTTTTCAAGATGCGATTGGATAGACTGCTCAATAATCTCATCCAGGCTCCATGAAATGTTGAACCAGATGATCTTTTGATGTCCTTTCCAGCCTAGACTATTCTATGAAAATCACACTATTCTCCTGATTTCATCAGAGAGTTTGTAATGTGTTTGCTAAAAGCTATTACAAGTCACATAAGCTGTAGAGCTCTGCGCAGAAGGGGTAAACCTTCTTCCTGTCTTTCATTACAAATTGTCTTCAAATAAAGAAAAATTGTCTACAAATAAAGTCTTCCTGTCTTTCATTACAAATTGTCAGCAATCAGACTTCAAAAAGCAAATTCAAAACCAAAATGTTTCCTCTACTCTTGCAACAAAGCAATCAGCAAAGAAACATAATGAAACGATCATATATATTCTTTCAAATAAAGAATGGCAAAAGTGTCACTATACATGGGCAGTCTAGCTGGAAGTTTTGAGTGAAGTATTCCTGACACTGCTGTGATGACCCATACATGAGACAGAAGCACTTCTACTGAAGTATTTCACACAGATGCTGCTAGGTAAGGCATCAACAGTGTTTCACAGGCTCTTGGTCAAGCAGTAGCTACGTAAGCAATGTGAGCACATACTCACCTGTACTTCCTGGGGACTTAAACCCTTCAGTGGCTCCTAAGTGAGAATGGCCATAAGCACTGAGTGCAACATGCAGATGTTTCACAATTCAAATCCTTTGCCAGACGCTAGGTCAGATTTGTCAGTCAGCAAATACGTTTAAATATGCACTAATTTAAAGAAACTTGCTCATCTCATCCTTTCAAAGATGGTCTGAAAAGATGGAAAACTTGGCAAATTCTGGTACTCTAATTAGGTTGCAAATTTTTCTTCCTAGGTTTGATCATTTTCCCTAAGGATCAATCTACAAATCCCTTTTAACCCAAGTATCCTGATATCACTGCCCAATCTGCACATTACAAACTCCTCTACTACATCATGCAAATCAGAAGGTATGAAGGAGAGAACTCATTAACAAGATCCAAGGTTACCAACTTTTTCAATGAACTTCAGGAGGTTTTACAGAAATAAGTTCGTTTCTATTTCTCTACGCCTTCTACTTCTTAGAAGAGCCTCACTTTAGGAATTCACTGAATAACTGCTCACTAAGAAACCAAGGTTAATCAAACCCTCCTACACAGGCTTGAGGCTTAGCCACTAGTAATTTTATATTTAAGATTTTATCTTCAATCAAGTTTTTAAGCAAAAATTCCAATTAATCTAATAGAAACCAGCATCTGATACACAGCTTTGCACTGCTGACTAGACACACTGAACCAGATCTTGGCTTCAATTAAGTCAATTGATGTTATCATACAAAACAGTGAATGTAGCAGCCTGTACCTACAGCATGTGTTAAAGAGATGTTTCAAGTCCCAGTTGTTGACTCCTTAAAAAAGGTCCTTCAAAGAAACTAGCAAAGGCAGACCCCCCACAACTGCAGATCTAATAAACGTAAGCAAATCTGAAGTTGTTCAAACTCTTAGGAGCCAGTTGCTCTGCCCTCCAACCTGCACCTTCATTTACACGCTAAGTGTAGGTTAAAAAACAAACCAAAGAATGGAATAATAGACAGACAGGCACCATAATGATCAATTTGCCTTAATTCCAATCAGTATAAAGTACTTCAATTCTGCTTAATTTTGTCAGGGCTCCATGCTAATTAGCCTTTTAAAAATAGTTACACTAAAATAGAACTAGGAGAGCAGATGGGGAGAAAACTCAATGAATATGCTTCTTTCTCAAAGAGCTTTAGCCTAAATTTGACACAGTCAGCTTCTTGGCAATAGGATCATTTCCATTTCTTTATCCCTTTACCCTAAAAGCTGCACTCAGAATACCCAGTTTGGCCTTCAGAGCCATTAACAATATTTGATCCTCAACAGTGTTCACTGGAGGGAATCTCATCTGAAAGTCCCAGCACTGCCATTTACCCCATTACTTCCAAGACACAGTTTACCTTTTCTGACTGAGATATTTTTATGCAAAGCATGCCTTTTTTTTTTTATTGCATGTAATGCAGGCTATACTCTGTTCAGCTTTTTTAGCTTTCAAAGAAGCAACAAAAAGCTTATTTGGGGAACTTTCAAAGCAAAAGACAAAAAACCACTCCATACTCTCTTTGGGTGTCTAAGAAAATCTCACTTTGAGTAAGCCCAGAACTTGTGAAGGAGAAATAAGGCTTCCAAAGCAGTATGATTTCAGGCTGCAGAATGGATCTCTCTGATTACTTACTAAAGGGTGTAGCTGTTGAAGATGTATTTATTGAATAGTGACCTCAGGAGTATTACACACCAGAAGCAGCGCTGCAGCTCTAAAGGGTTATTATTAATACCCCAGTGGAAGTTTCCATGTAAAATACCACAGGAGGATTAACATTGACATTGGGACAAATTTCATATTGAATCAAGGACACGTGGGCTAATAGGAGATATCACATCCTTGGCTGACCAGAGCACAGCACTTTGACCCACAGTGGCAATTATATCTTTCTTCTCCTGTTACTTGATGGCTTTATGCCTCAAAAGTTTTCCGGATCCAACAGTGTCTCCATCACGGCCTTGGTGGGGAAAACTGAAGATAAAGAAGGGGAAGGAGGCCTGGACAACCAGGTCCATATTTCAAGAAAGATACTCCATGGTGCTTTGCGTGTGATTCCAGTGACTACCAGCAAAATCAGGCTTGAATAGAAAATAAACATACATTGGGATCAGCAAAAGGATCTGAAAAAGCAAGATGCGAGCCTCAAGGCCTTTAACCAGCAGATGTACATGTGCCACACACCCCCACCCCCACCCATCTGTCAGGTGCTATAAGTTACAGTCAAAACCAGCATTTCCAAGTCAAATATTGACACAACAATATGTTCAACTCTTAACATTCCCCTGCAGCAGAAGACACAGGTGAGGTAATCACTTCCACCATTTTATTTAGGCTCTTCCAGCCCAAGGACATGGCAGCTTGACAAGAGTTTTCCAAGCTTTCACCTCTCTTCCTCAGAAGTATCCAGTCCAATAAATAGCACTGCTTCATACTGAAGCAAGGTAAGCACTAGCTTCTCATACGCAAGATGGATGGAAAAAACAGAAAATCAATTTCATTGGAAGGACAAAATGTGCACTGACAGGAAAGGGGTTTTAAATGAACAAAACCTTCCACCTACTTCCACCCCTGTACACTTGAATTTACTCTGGTCACTGGAAGGATTACACGCTGCCTGACCTAAGGCTTGGTGTCTACTCCTGAGCAATACTAATGCATTCAGGTATTCTTCCTTGTTCTTTACTGTTAGGGGCCAAACAGGATGTAGGGGGCACATGGAGGTATTTTATAGAGGCTATGAGCTGCAAAGAGAGGAGAAAACGTAAACAGTAAAATACATCCTTAGCAGTCAAGAGCTTTGGGATCACATGATTTAAACACAATGATAAGTCAAAACATACTATGCAAGTATCTATAAAATTGTGTTGTTTGACGGATTTAGTTCAGATTTGTCAACATAGGTGAAGTCATTGCAACAAACAATAGCTGTGGTAAAGGACAGAAGTTGAGCTGCATAATGTCACAATTTGTATAAAAGCAAATTTAAAAAAAAAAAGAAACCACAGAAAATAGCCACATCTGTCCAAAATATCTTAATGAACAAAAACAAGAATACAAGAAGATAATGAAAACAGTACTGCCCAGCATCAAAGATCAAAATGCCAGCACAGTAACCCCTATCAAGTTTTTTGTATGTGACCAGAAAAGCGCCTGAATATTGTTGCTTTGTAAACACTTAAATGAAAGTTTGTCTCAAGTCTGAAGAAAGCAAAAAAAAAAAGCACAGATGTGATTATTCAAAGTTCAGTAAGTGGGCTGCAGAAGCTGCCATCACAGCACTACTAGAAAAAGATAGCTTGATGGATGATGACACTTGGTTTTCTAAACTTCTACTCTTTTCCATTTTTTGCCTGTTTACTACTGCAGCAGCTAAAAGCTACTTTCTATTTCTTTAAGGCCTCTTAGGCCTTGCAAGGAAGCCCTACATGTTACAAAGACGTGTGAAATAAACAAGATAGAAATGTTGGCTTTGTTTTAGGAATGATGTGCAGAAAAAGAAGAAACATAGAAAGAAACAACATGTTTTTTCCTTGATATTGTTCTTAAATTAATCAGATCCTTACAAGGTCACAAAGAAAACTGCACAGGGGAAAGTGACAGATTAAGAACCTGAAGAAACCTTAAGGGCAGGGAAAATCCTTAAGTCACTAAAGAGAGTAAAGGAAAACCCTGGGAAGATAGTTGACTTTCATGTTCTGCATTACAGATGACAGCTGAGAGCATTAAAATGATGCAGAGTACCAATACTTCACCTTTTAAAAATAGTCATCATATTGGTGGTTTAAAGGACATGCCCAGACTAGAAGTCAAACAGGAAAAGATGTGTAACAGAACTGCCCTTAGTTAGCATAAGCATAAGTTAGCATAAGTCAGTCAGTGACTGAAATGACAAAGAACAGGAGAGGTCAAGGACGTTGGGACTAAAACACATTCATGCTGAGGGCAAGGACAAAAAATAAAACTGGGTGTCAGAAGGAAGAGGCAAAATGAAGACTGTGACATGAAACTTGCAGGTATAAAATAGGTGAAGTGACCAATTTTAAAGAAACAGAAAATGAGGACAAGTCACCTCCGCCCTTAACAGGCCTAACTGTCATGACAGGTCTAGAAAGTCATGCCAAGAACTACGGTTACATTACCCATTTCCTTTGCAGTCTGACATCCCTAACAGTTTTACGTTGTAAGTAACATGCAGGTCAGTCTACAAGCATTCTGCAAGCTTAAAATTCGAAATTCAACATGAGATGTGACAATGTGGAACTTCATGTTAAAACCGAAACTCAGTGATCACTAAAATAGATTGATAATTTGATTTGTAGGATCTCTTAAACTGCAACATACAATAGCAAAGGCAATTTATATATTACCTTTCAAGGTTATGGTCATCATCTTGACTGTTAACTCTCAGAATATCTTTGATTCCCCTTTTGCCCTAGAAACTTTGTTCTTTAAAAACTCTTACAAACCCACCCACCTTTTGCTTATGTATATGTAAGATTGCACAGGGACGGATGGCATGGCATTATACTTGTTCAAATAGGATGAGATTGCTTTGTTTACTGTAAACGGCTGAGTTCCAAGATAGTTGCATAAAGTCATCTCAACATGCTGCCAGCAAAATCCTCATCCCAACAAGATCAAATTCCATACTGTTTTCAAATAAGCTTAGTGGCAAGAGCTATGGAAAGAACTGCTATCAAGAAGAGTCTTTTGGGACCTCACATAATTAGTCTAATAAAAACGAAAGCCAACTATGCTTGCACATCTGAAGTACGCTATATGATCAGGATCATATCTGCTGAGTGTTCACTAGTTGTTTGCTCATTTTTTTGCAAGGTGTGGGTATTTTTTAGTTTGCCTTAAAAAGAACAAAGCCGATTTTATATCGTCATCAGGAAATAAATTTATTGCAATGGTGACATACAAAGTAAGACAAGCATCTGCTTTAATAAAGTAAAGAAGTCAAAAGTTCTGAACTACATAGAGCACAGTCCCATCACAGACCACTGGCAAAAAAACCTTCTTGGCCAAATTATAAACAGTTGTTTGTTCAAGAGTTACCGTGCATCTTCTGCATCATTTGCCTGTTTGTAACTAAGTAAGCTTCTGAAGACCTCTGTCCAGAAATTGACTACCAGGCCAAATTTTCAGACCCAAACCAACCCGTGTCACTTCAGGTATTGCTCCTCAGCGGGAAACAGGTGCGATGCAGAAGATGCATTTACACCAGAGAAAGATCAGTGCATTATTTTGTTTATCAGTACACCCGCTTTCAGTACTTTTAAGGAGCTGACCGAGAAGCAGAAGCCAGCAGCCTGTCGCTGGCGACCTGCCAAAAAAAAAAAAAAAAGAGCCGTCAAGTGACAGGCCCTCCTAGCCACTGGGCCACCAACCTCCTCCTCCCCACCTGGCCGCTACCACCGAGGTCGCAGCCCTCCTGCTGCTACGCCGGGGGAGGGAAGCACCACCTCCCCACGGCCGGGCCGCCTGATGGGCGGGGTGGAAGCTGCTCCCTGTCCCCGGCCGACCCCACCGGGGACCGCTGCCCACGACGGGCCGGTGCCGCCGGGAGGAAAAGGGCTGCAAAGCCCCCCCTGCTCCCTGTCCGTTCCCCCCCCCCCCCCAAAAAGCGCTGCCGCAGGGGCCCCCGGCCGGCGCCCGGCTACTCACCATCTCCTGCCTCAGGAGGTGAAGTTTCGTCTCCAGCCTGGCCAGGGCGGCGCGGCTGCGGCGGGGGCCGGGGGCCGCGGCGGAGCCGCGAGCGGGCGCGGCGTCGGCAGCAGCGGGGCGTCCCGGGAGCTCCTCCCCGCGCAAGGGCCGCGCCAGGCTCTCCGGCACTTTGCGCCCCATTTTCTGCTCGACGTCGCGGAGGTCTGGCGGGGCGCCGGCCTCCATGGCTGGTCCCGCAAGGGACCGCGCCGGCGGCGGGCACTACCCGCGGCCGCCCGGCCGCTGCTGGGGCGCGGAGGTGCGATAATCCGCGGCAGCGCCGGGGCCGCCGGCCGAGCCGCGCAGGTCACCCGCCGCAGACATGGGGATCTCCCGGGCGAACCAGCCCCCCCTCCCGCCCTTCCCCGGCCCTCCTTTGCCACCGGGTGGAAAGACAAAAGCAGACGGGCGGGGGCGAGGGAGAAAAACTCTCCCTCAGCCCATGAAAGGGAGGGACGCGGCCCCCGGCTCTGCTCCGGCGGGACAGCGCTGCGGCCCAGCAGCTCCCGCCAGCCCACACCGAGACCCGAGTCATCGCGCTCTCGGCCGGACGCAACTTTAAAGGCCGCTGGCAGGTGGAAGAGGCGCGGCGCGGCCCGCCTACCGTAATGCCTGGAAAAGAGGCGCGGCACGGCGGCGGCGGCGGCCGTGGGGCGCCCCCGCCCGACGGGGAGTTTGCCTCCCTCTTCCCCCCTCCACGGGGGCCCGTGAGCTACCGGTGAGGGCTCGAGGGCTCGGGAAGAGCTTGAGAGCTTGTTCCGGCGGGGAAAAAGGAGAGGGAGAGGGAGGGGGAGGAGAAGGGGAAGGGGAAAGGGAAAGGGAAGGGAAAGAGAAGAGAACGAGGAAGGAGAGAGGAAGGAGAGAGGAGAGGAGAGGAGAGGAGAGGAGAGGAGAGGAGAGGAGAGGAGAGGGAAAAGAGAAAAAAAGAAAAGAAAAGAAAAGAGAAAGAGAAAGAGATAAAGAAAAGTTAAAAAAAGGTATGGTCCAGAGCTCTGTGACCCTAGATCATTTTCTAACAGTACATACAGGACTGTACATATAGTGTGAATGTTATTTCCACTCATCAAACAGCTTTTACGGCAGGCAGGATGATTCTTCCCCTCCCCCCTCCTCTGCCCCTGCCAATCGCCTCATTATTATTATTTTTGTATGCCCTTCCTCCTCTTGAAGAGGCACAGTTTGCTAGCTGAGACAGTTGGTCTAACTGATAGCCCGTCACGTGCTATCCGTGCAGATAGCAGTGCTGGCAATGCCCTGGTGCTCCTTGGCCTGAGATGTTGCTGCATACACCTGTTGGGGTGCTGGAAAACCTTTTAGGCATGAAACTTGGGGTATGAATAGCCCCATCCATGGAGCTGCAGCTGACACATATCGAGTGGGGGGTGGGAGGGAGAGTGAGGCCAACCACTCTGTTCGGGTGCCAGGAGTGCAACTAGGATCACAAGAAGTGGTGTGGTGTGCTTGGGAAACAAAGTATTGTTACAGCAAACTGGATATGCTCTCTGAAATATTTTCATCGCTGCTTTAAAATCTAGGAGTTATTGATCAGATAGCTTTGCAACAATTTAGTGCAGTTAAGCAAAAAGATATGCAGTAGTCTTATAGGTGCATTGATTTTAGGCCAGGACCCTTATTGTGTCAATATAACCAGACCATGTGGAAATCCTTTTCTTGAGACATATGCAAAGATGTCTATGTCTCTCATCTTTGCCAGAAGAGTTTAGTTCAGATGACCCCAAAAAAAAAAAAAAAAATCAATATTCTTGTCAAATAAGAAAGCCAAAAGCAGCCGCACACACACAACCAGAACCCTCTTTCTTACTGACACCACCCCTAAATGTGTCCTACAGTTCTATTTTTATCTATGGATATTTGCAGAACAACTTCTATATAACCTCAAATTATCTATTGATTTGTGCCATTGTGTAAACTGTCAAGGATCATGTTGAAGTTCTTCCAATGCGAACTATGCACATTTTGTTAAGTAAAAGTTTATATTACTGTTGCAACAATATTGAACTATGAAAGGAGGGACCTTTGTTATACAAATGTTATGGTTTGAAACTCATAACAATCTATTGTCGTTTAGACAATTATTCTATCACCAGATGACCCCTCCCCACCCGGAAAGGGGAATTGGGGAACACAATATAAATAGGTTTAATAGATTGAATAGACTAAATAATTAACAATAATACTAAAGAACCAATATTAATGCCAATACTGATATAAGATATACAGGAATTATACTCAGCCAGTTCTCTCAGCAGGAAGCTGTGCACTCCCAGCAGTGGACAGCAAATGGTGGACACTGCCAGTGCAATGGCTTTAGGAGGAAGGGAAGGCCTCAGGGGTCTGGCACTAGGACAAGGAGGTGTCTGGACTACCACCATCAAGGGAGAGAGATCTGCACAGCAAATTTTTCTAATTTATACTGAATGTGACATTCATGGTATGAAATAATCTGTTGGCCAGCCTGGGTCAAATGCCCATGCCTTGCTCCTCCTTGTCCCTGTACCTGACAAGGCTTGAAAACACTAACATGGAATCCCACAGAACCTGTCTGGCTATAAGGCAAATATTTTCACAAATTCAGACACTGGAGCCTTCTAAAAGTACAATCTTCCCCATCATTAGAAGAAAAGTTAGTCCTGTGTCTCTCAAACTAGGACAATAAGGACGTCTTGATTCAGTTGTATTCAGGCTTTCTTTTTGAAGAGATTTTTAAAAAATAAAGTGAGATGGAAATGTAAGAAGAAATAATCCAAAGTTTCATGTTGGTTTAAAAAAGTGTTAAAAGTGTTCTTATTGATAAAATGTTCACTGAATCCTTCTGTAAATAATCTGAAAATAAAGAAAATAAGTTCTTTCTATTCTTCCAGATGAGCAAGATTCAGAAAGTAAAGTATAAGGTATTCTATGCATTCATGAATTTATGCTTTGCTATCTGATGGCCTGGTTCTCACCTCCCACAGGATTTGCATCAGTATAACAGCATGCAAGTCAGTGGGTTTACCCCTGAATTACAAACATGAAAAATAGATATGTTCATGTTAAAGACACCCTCTTAAATATTCCAGGTTATGAGATTCAGTAAACTAATCTCTGGTTCAATGAAATAGGTTTTTCTTTAAGTAAACAAAAAAATGTAAATCAAACAGTACCTAAATTGTATTTTCATCCTGTGGGACAGATCTACATTTTAGAATCACAGACTATCTCAAGTTGGAAGGGACTCATGAGAATCATTCGGTCCAACCTCCTCTCCTCAGAGGACTACCTAAAACTAAGCTGTGTGACTAAGCATCATCCAAATGCTCGTTGAACTCTGAAAAGGTTGGTGCTGTGACCACGTCCCTGGGGAGCCTCTTGCAGTGATCGACTACCCTGTCAGTGCAAAATATTTTCCTAATGTCTAATCTGAATTTTCCCTTATGCAGCTTCATTACGTTTCCTTGTGTCCTATTGCTAGGCATCAAAGAGAGGAGATCAGCACCTCTCCATCTGCTGCCCTCCTTGAGAAAGTTGTAGACTGCCATGAGGGCACCCCTCAGCCTTCTCTTCTTCAAGCTGGAAAAACCAACTAACCTCAGCCACTCCTCATAACTCTTGCCCTTGAGACCTTTCACCATCTTGGTTACCCTCCTCTGGACACAGTCCTACAGTCTGATGTCCTTCTTAAATTGAAGCTGCACACAAAACTGCACACAGTACTTGAGGTGGAGGCACACCAGTGTAGTGTAGAATGAGAAAATCATCTCCCTCAACCAGTTAGCAATGCTGTGCTTGATGCATCTCACAAAATCGTTGGCCCTTCTGGCTGCCAGGGCACACTGGTTACTCATATTCAGCTTGCCATCAACCCAAAACTTTTTCATCTGTTTCCTTGGTGCTTTTCTCCAGCTTCTCATCCCCCAGTTTGTATGTACAACCAGGATTACCTGGTCCTTGGTGAAGAATCCTGCACTCACTCTTAAATTTCATACAGTTGGGGATTGCACAGCTCTCTCATCTATCCAGATCTCTCTCTAAGACCTCTACCCTCGAGCTCCTCCTAGTTCAGTATGATTGGCAAAATTACTTAATGTACTTTGATTCCTGTGTTCAGATAATTTATCAAAACATCAAAGAGCACTGGCTCTAAAACTGAGCCCTGGGGAACCCCAACAGTGACTGTCGGTCAGCCTGATATAACCCTTATTTGCTGTAATTCTTTGAGCCCAACTCATCAGTCAATTGCTTAAACATCATATTTTGAACTTGCCTAGCTGTGTGCTGAAAGTTTTGTCCAGAAGGGTACTGTGAGAAATAGTATCAAGGGCTTTGAAATCAAAAACCCTCCCATCTACTATCTTCCCTTGGTCAACTAGATGGGTTACCTTGTCATAAAAGGAAATTAATTTAGTTAAGTAGGACTTTCCCCTCACAAACCCATGCTGGCTATGACCAATGACTATGTTATCTCTCAAGTGTTTTTCAGTAACTCCCAGAATAACCTTCCTAATTTTACTACGAATTGAAGTGAGATGGAAGTGAGAGTGACCAGGGTCTTCCTGCTTTCCCTTCTTGAAAATCAGGACATTTGCCAGCTTCCAGTTGACTGACACCACTCCAGACTCCCACAACTGTTCAAAAGTATGGAGAGAAGTCCTGTAATGGCATCGACTGGTTCTTTTAGTACCTTGGGATGAATTCTATTGGGTTCCATAGATACATGTGCAACCAGATGGAGCAGTAAATCTTGAACAAGTTCAGAGTTGGCTGGGAGCTTTATAATTTCCCCAGTCTCAGTCTTCCAAGACAAGGCTCTTAGAGTGAGAACCCATTATTGGTGTTAAAGACAGGCAAAAAAGTCATTAAACATGTATGCTTTTTCTATGTCTCTATTTGTGAGGTGACAGATCTCATCAAGCAATGGACCAATGTTATCTCTGGTCCTCTTTTTGCTGTTAACATATTTAAAAATGCTTTGTTTTCCTTCACTGTAAAGCTGGTCAGCTTGAACTCAAATTGAGCTTTATCCACCCAATTTTTCTTTCTATGGTGGCCAACAGCATCTCTGTAGTCCTCCTGTATTGCCCTCTTTTATTCTGCCCTGTGCTGTCCAGTCTTTGGGTGAGATTCAGAACATTTTGAATGTTTTACTTTTACTTTTTTACAGTGCCATCTAAATAAAGCCATTTGCATCAGTCTTTGATAGCATTTTTTTTCTTTCTAAATTCCAGATAGACATATTCTGTGATTTTAACACTTTATTAATCCTTCCTATCAACGACTTCTTTTTTTCTGTAGCCAGAAGTCTCGATAGTTCAGTCAAGCAAGTGTGGAATGAAGAAGAAATGAAGGTATTCAGCCTCTTGTTGCTTAGGTTCTCTGTTGTCACACCATCTCATCTGCATCTCCTACTAGGTGTAAAAGCCAAGGAATATGTTTCCTCACGTGACTCTACTGAGTATTGCCTTACACTTGCCTTATGTCAAACCATGATTTTACATAAGAAGTTGGAGAATGGATGTTATGCTAAACATTTTGAAAAAAAGGTGGTGATCCTGAAAAGATTTCACTGTGTAGTTTTTCTTGATGCTGTGTAAGCCTATGGGGTCTGGAACATGGTACTATCTTTGTCCAGAAAGGTGTAAATACTGTAAAAAAAACCACAGTGCCATCGTGCAACAACTTGCATTTTCCAAAGATGATGTTGTCAGCTTGATTTTATGAATTTAGGGTATGTAGTTTAATCAGGTAACTACTTTCCTGTAAGATAGGATCCTTATTTTAATGGTAGTTCTTTCCGGATTTTGCTCTTGAGTGATTATTGAGGGTAATCACATGGGAGATCAGAGGACAAAAGTCATTAAACAGGAAAATATTGGGTAGCTTGAGAAGGAAGAGTTTTGTTTTCAATTTATGCTTTCTTTTGCTTTCCATAAAAGATGGTGTTTATTGAGGAGTGCTAGAATTCAAAATGGAAAGGAACAGCAAAACAAAGGTAAATATGTTTTTTGGGATGTTATATGAGACACAGTAGCTCAGGTTGTTTATAACATTGATTTTAATAACCAGGTATCATCATGGTACATTTCAATTTCTATTACATAAAATCTTTAAGAAGTCTTAGAGATCAAAAATAGCTGTAATATGATCCTGCAATATAGGAATTTTCCTGAAGTGGGCACATATAGGCAGGCCCTCCCTCAGGTAGAGTGCAGTCCAAAATTAATTTGACTTAATGATGTTGGAAATATTAGCCAAATCCAGAGGTTGCTCACAATTTCCACTGAACTGGAAACTGAGTGGGCAATCAGTCAGGTCTCTACCTTTGGCCAGCATAAAATGCTTATCCATACTAAGATGAGTGCTCAGATGTTGTCATCGCTAGTTTCCCTTTATAAAAATTATTCTGGAAGAATATCTTGGAAAGTAACCAGCAGATACCTAGGTCCATATGAGTTCTCTGTTTCCTTAATCTGTTTACAGATTCCTACAGCACAGCAAAAAGTTTGGTTGATATTTAACCTGGAATTATGTCACATCAAACTGTGGATGAGTAAGTGTTTAAAAAAAAATCCTGAAGGGCAGCCAGTTTTGTGGGGGTTATTTTTCATGATGTAATAAACCAGCTTCTTTTTAATGAGGAAAATATTCCCAAGAATAAAGTATACGTCTTCTTAAATATTGGTCACAGGCAATACAATATATAATGAGGAAAAAATATTCTTTGCATTGCTTATGCCAAGGAATGGGGGATGTATCTGATGAATAAACCATCAGACATGAGGTTTTAGTAGTCTGGGTTCTGAAGGAATCCCAGAGTCTCACTGAATTAAATAAGTCATGTATAAATAATTGCTGTAATTGGACCTTTCCTCAGAAGTACGGGCTGCAGAAGTAGGACCTTCGTCTTGTCTTCAAAGGGTGCAGGAGCATTAAAAGAGTTCCAGGTACATGACAACACAGGGTGTGGTAGACAGGAGTCCTGCCTTTCCTGCTTTCAGGTAGTTACCTCACTAATGCCAATATTCTTTGTCAGAAGCTTCTAGGAAGCAATCATTATTTGTTTATTCAAACCAACACCCAAAGGAAGGTGAGACGATTTGAGCTGGATGCTCATTGGCTGTGGTCTAGTGCCACATTGCATGACTCCTACTTGGGCGGGATAATGATGAATTTCCTAAGTTGCTTAGGAGGAATGAAGATACTCTACAACTGAAGGACTGCTGTAGGTGAGTAAGGCCAAGTAGACTAACAGCCATCAAGGTGACTATTACTCCCATCCACTTACAAAATAAAGCCTGGTGCATACTTAAAGAAGTTTGGGTCAAATCAACCGAAGTCAGAACTTTCATCTGGAACAATGCAGTTGTGTAGGTAGCTCACCCCAAAACAGGCTTTCCCCAAATTTAAGACTGTATTCATCTGTAAGAAAAAGAACTGTTAAAGTCTGAAATGGTTATCAAGGGCACTTTGCATGACAAACTGTTACCAGCAGCAGCTGGAATACGGCTGTCGTGCATTGTCCTGTGCCCGAAGGCCTGTGAACAGTGGAATATGAACCACCATAACAGTGGTGGAGAAAGGAGCAGGGCATTTTATTTCTCTTGGTTTTGACACGTATTCTCAAGGATGCCTTCTAAAAGTGATTAATCTCCTTTGCTGAGCTCCTTGCCATGGGCTGTGAAGAGAAAGCATGAAAAGAAACAGAGGAACAGCATTTCGGAACAAAGATTAATATTTTCTTGACTTTGTTTAAAGTGAGGAGATGAAACTGCTGCACTTGCTGTTCACAGGCTTGTACAAGAACCCAGATGAATCAGAACTTAATGCGTTCAGACAGGGCTCAGTTTTTCAATCTGTTCACAGCACCTTCTACTAATGCACCCTACTAACTTCAGAGGCATTATTGCACACAGAGAACATTACTATTCTTTCTGTGCCACTTTGCCCATGTACGTACATGATGTCATTAGTCATTACTGCCAGTGGGCAAAGATTATAGATACCATTTGTACAACCCAGCCTTTACTTTAAAAAGACGTGGAACAATGAACTGCATCTATGGGTCAACCTTAATGTAAAAATCTTAAAGGTTGTGCTAAGCATCTGTTTCAGAGTTACAGTTATAACTGTAATGGTTTGTATAAGGCTGTAAGCAACAGTGGAGACTGCATGGAATTCTGGGCAACAGCCAGGAGCATGCAGACATCTCAGCAGCATCCAAGTTGAGTGGTTTTAACTTTTTTTCCAATTGCAAACTTTATCATATTTTTCTGCAGAAAGATACATTGCTGTACAGTAGGTTTAAATCTACTGACAGTAGTTTTTACAGCTTCCTTAGCAAAACAAGCATAACAAAGAAAGAATCCACAGATGTCTCAAGCTTTGTGAGCCATGATTGAAAAATTACTTCAACAAACTGTATTCCCATTGCACCAACAGAAGAGTCCCTTAACTGCTGTGAAATTCATTGTTTGTGTCTGTATCAGTTTTACAAATAAAATGAACAAGAGAACTCTAGTTAATGGAGCAGTCTAGACTGAAACCTTTATTCCTAGGACAAAGAACATCCAACCATCCCGTTTCTCCAAGAGTTGTGCCAAAACCCTCACATCAGGCCTAAGCATTAGTTTACACCACATCTACAGCTGAAAGCAAACTGAACTTCTAGAAGCAGTCAGATCTGACACATAAGGAAGCAGTAAAATAACAACAGCCTATGAATCATGCTCATCCTTTGCCGTTTTGACACGTTACAGGAGGAAATGTGAGAGTTGCCTAAGGGAATTTCTAAATCCTTCAATTGTCTTTCATTCTAATATCACAAATGCATCATAATGCAAAGCTTGAGAATGGGGATTGTTTTTTCTGTGAAATTGAATGTTGTTATTTTATTGCAACACCATTTCCAGGCATGACACCATCACTTTTCTGGAGCCATTTTCATTTTTACTGCTAACAGTGTTGGACATACACACAAACACCAGTTGTTTTATTCTATTAAATATCCCAGCCTGTGTAGTGAGTTGAGAAAACAGCATGCAGCATCCACAGTGGAAAGGTAGGTAAAAGATATCTAACACACTAGCTAGAGAAAATCTGTGGGGACAATTTTTAGTCTGTGCCATAGTGGTATATAAATCATATAATTATATAATTGTTTGGGCTGAAAGGAATCTGTAAAGGTCACCCCATCGCCCTGCAATGAGCAGAGACATCTTCAACTAGTTTGCATCTGAGGTTGCTCAGAGCCCTGTGCAGCCTGGTCTTGAATGTTTCCAGGGATGGGGCTTTTACCATCTCTCCGGGCAACCTGTTCCAGTGTTTCACCACTCTCATGTAAAAAAATCTTCCTTATATCTAGTCTAGATTTACCTTCTTTTAATTTAAAACCATTACTCCTGGTCCTATCACTAGAGGTGCTGATGAAAATTCTGTCCCCGCCTTTCTTATAGTCCCCCTTTACATACTGAAAGGCTGCAATAAGGTGCCCCCAGAGCCTTCTCTTCTCCACGCTGAGTAACTCCAACTCTGTCAGCCTTTCCTCACAGGAGATGTACTCCATCACTCTGATCATTTTTTGTGGCCTCCTCTGGACCCTCTCCAACAGGTCCACGTCTTTCCTTACTGAAGGACTCCAGAGCTGGACACAGTACTTCAGCTGGGGTCTCACCATGAGTGCAGTAGAGCCCACATATCAAGATTGTCTAGATAACTGTTGATGGCATCCACAGGTGCAGGCCTGTCAACTGCACCACTCAGCTTGGTGTCATCTGCAAACTTACTGAGGGTGCACTCTGTCACACTATGTCATTGAAGGAGATATTAAACACTGTTTGTCCCAGTATGAACCCCTGAGGGACACCACTTGTCACTGATCTCCATCTGGACATTGGGCTACTTTATGTAGCTTGACATCTAGTAAAACAGTAGAACAGAGAAAGCTGTGTGCTTCATCACAGTGCCAACAGCCAAATAATGCTGAATTAGAATTCAAGACACCTTAGTTCAATGTTCAGGCATTATGAGACACTCAGAAATTATGATTCTATGATTCTATAAACTTGCCCAAGGTTGAGGCAGGTGGATTGTGCTCAGCAGAACAAAATGGTATGTCAGTGTCATGACTGACTCTCCTTGGCCAGCCCAGAAGACGCATCTTATTACCCCTTGCAGCTAGCCTCTTTGCCAGTATTATTCTAGGTTTCAGCCTTGCTATTGGAAAGGGCCAGACATCTGGCGATCTCATTGGCTTAATAATGTGAAATAGTTTTGATGTTATAATAGACTTACAGAAATAAAGACTGTTCTGTGTCTTTAGAATTCATGTTTTGACCCTAGGAAGAATTACAATTAAAAGGCTGAAGTTATGCCTTGAGGATACAATGGAGAATTCTCCATGATACTGAGAAGATAAAGCAACTAGTTTTCTTAAGAACTAGCTATTTTTACCAAATGTGTTTGCATGTTAATTTGAAGGTCCAAGATGGACAGGGGTGAAGAAAAGGCTGTATTTTAAGAAAGGGCTATCACTACTGCCTGACACAGAGTTGTACTGCAGACAAGGTGAAACTACTCAGGGATTCAAGAATTGCTAAAAGGAGCTCATATGGCCAGTAAACTACTCCTCAGAGCACAGCCATTATAATACTGTTGAGAAGTGCCAAAGCTAAATAATGTTAGGTTCAAGCAAAGGCCAGTTAGGTCCAGCTTATTGAGTAAGCTATAGAAACCACGCCCTCCTTTCCACCTGAGAGACATGAATGGAAGCATTTTTTCATTATGTATTGAAATGAAGTCTGTTTACATGGAAAATAGTAGCAGAACAGTTAAATCCTGCCTGGAGCAAGAGGTGAACAGCTCCAAGGCAAACAGGTGAGAGGTGAACAGGTAAGCAAGATTGTTAATGAAAAGAAGAGCCAAAATAACAGCAAACACAGTTGTGCCAATCTAACCAGTAAACACAGTTGTATAAGAATCTTTTTGTTAACTAATTAATAAGGAACACATGACTTACAAACCATTCAAAATTCTTTTCGTTCTAATTCACAGGACAGAGAAAGCTCTGTGGCTTTATAAGTCAATTGTGATATTTTACTACTCTCTGGCACCATGAAGACGTTCAGGATCCTGAAGCTTTTGTATAACATGAAACTGTGTAATGTGAAAGTGCATATTTTCAGTTTCAGCAAAAGTACAGGGAACAAACTACTTATTCCTATTTTTGTTGTTCCAGTAGCATTGTTGTAAGGTATTAAACACATTTGCCATGTTAATAAATGGAAGATAGGATTGCTTTTCTTAATGACATATTTATTACCAGCATTATGATAATTCCTAGATTTCAAAATAAAAACATTCAGGTTAGCTATATTCCTAACAGTAGAAGTTGGTCACATATTCAAGACAAAAATAAAGGAAAAAAAAATCACAGTTATAAAGGACAAAACTACATCACAATCTCAGCAGGAGCTAAGACATATTATTCCCAGTCTCCATCAATTCAGTCTCTAGGGAGGGTATTTTTCAGGTTTCTTTTTATATGAACGAACTGTTGAGGTCCAAGCAGTAAAACTCCTAGCACAGAAAAACCATAGGAATGTAACTTGACACTGAGACACCCATTAAAATTGTCTAAATACTTTTAGGATTGTTTCCCATTATGCAAAGACCCATGTAAAATCTTCTGCACTCTATAATTTAAGTATTGTCCCCTTCATTCTTCCTACTTCTCCCTATTCCCCAGGGAACTGCTGATCATTTAAGAAACTACTTCTTCTGCCACTCAACCCATCCTCTGGAGTGCCTCCATGTGGTGGTGGGGTTCAATAGATCTCTACATTAATTGTTTATTTTCAGTCCTAGAACTTTTAATTACTCCTGCAGAGACATGGCTACTAGATAACAGTGGAAAAAACTGAGAGTTTGTTCTGTTTCATGCTTAATTGTTTTTTCTTGGCCATCATCAGGAAAGAGTTTTTCTCCTCTGGATTCTGATATTATATAAGTTTACCTCAGGAATGAAATAGACCTGTGATGGTAGGTAAGCAAAAATAGTTTTTTGGACTTACAGAATATAATAATGTGTATTAACTTGTGCAGCTTGTTGTTAAGCCAAGCCTTCAATCCTCAGAAATCTTGAGACGATAGCAGAAGTATTCTGTCTTCTGAACTGGGGAAGCAGTACTCTTGGTGAGAGTGTATTACTCACTATTCTACCAGTTCTGACTTTTGCAAACAAATAGAGTCTCCCAGGGAGATGATAGCAACCCAAACCCAGACCTGGCACAGGTCTTGTAGGTCTCCTAGCAAAGATACAACACTCATTATTCAAAGCATAAGGCTTCTCTTCCCCCCCTGGAAGACAGTGGAAGAGCACGGGATGTCAGGAAGTGCTTGCCAAAGAGTTCGTGATTGCTGTGCTACATTTTATCTTGCTGTTGAATGATTCACTTTTGACATTTTATTAAAGACAGTTCTTGTGCAACCTCTCCCCTTTCTTCCTTTGCATGCTGCTTGATGTCAGCTAGTCTCTGTTTATTAGATAAAGAGGGCAGATGTTTATTCACTACAGTAGCAGCTACACAGACAGGCTCAAGACCTGTCAGAAACATGGTAAGGTCTGTGTTTAGCCTTGCACTGATAGAAAACATAGTGTCACAAGATAAATGTCAATGAAAGTGGTGCTGAAGGGTGGTCCTATTTATTATGGGAAGTGAACACTGTTATCAAAGTTGGCAGGTGTAGAAGAACCATTTAGTACAGACAACTTTGATATCTTTGAAAGGGACAAAATGAGGAGAACCCATTCAATTATTGCTAGGAACAACTCCTCACCCTCCCCCAAGACAATTATTTTAAGTGCTGCAAGGAGAGGAAATAGCTCATTATTTTAAGTGGCTTGAACTCTTTCCATCCCTCTGAGTTCTACTGGGAAAATATTTAACATGCAACAAACACATTGGAATCAATAGTCTTCCTGTTGTCAGCTTTTAACAGTAACTGCACTAATATTTATGGGTAGGGATCAAGGGGTAAAAAAATTCCAAAGCTGATTTATTTCCTGCCTAGAAAGGTAAAGCAAAACTCTAGCTCATTCCCAGCTTGGTTACACACAATTCTCAGCTGAAGATTCTCAGTTTATAACCTTGTTAAGTATAAACAAACTAATGGCAAACACCAGTGTCCATGAAGGTCAACCAAAATATCCTTCTCTGTCAGTGATGGTCTTTGGTTTCATGTAAAGTGGAGATCTATTCCAAATGTAGTAACCACACCTCCAATCTCATTTCAGACTCAGCATAGTGGCTCTGTGCCACCATCCAGCCAGCAAGTTCAGCCAGAATAGCATTTACCTCTGCCCCCAATCATTCCCTCAACCTAATTTTGCGTGTTTGTCTGAACCTCATTCCTTATTGATCCCTAGCCCCAAAGGTCAGCCTTAAACTACCCTTAGCCATTCTGTTTGCCATTTTGTACGTGGGTATAACAGTGTCATTTGCTCTGAACCCATATATCCAAAATGTATATTTAGCATATGGGGTGTTTTCAGCTGATAAACCAAATTCTGACAATACAAATTCTGGCTGCCAAATGAGCAGATGAGTCCTTGCTGGTTTGAGTCCTAATCTCGTAGTAAACCAGAGGGCTGACAGTCCCTATAGCTTTTGTAATTTGATTTATTTCTTTTAATATTGGTTTGATTTAGTATTTTTTTTAAGACAGGCAACCTTAATACAGTTTAGCAAACCTGTTTCAGACATTATCTATACCCTATACTTTCCTACAAAGTGTTCCTATAAGGCATCAACTTTAACATATACTTGGCAATCCCAGCCAGGACACAATGACCTATATTTAAATGCCTCTTGATGACCTTAGCCAATTACCCTCCCCCTTCACCTTCAGACCTAGTCCTAAAATTCTTGTCTTCAAAAAAGGTATTCTTACTGCTCATCTTCTGTGCCAACATGAGTATTAATCCCAATACTAGAATTTCTTTAGTCCATTGACTTTCTGTAAATTGAGACAAGAACTGAAGAAAAACTTCCAAACCAGTTATAATGCTGTGCAGAATTACTCAAGTCTGAGTAAAGTCTTTAGTTACAGCACTGGGTGCAGATGAACAGCTCAGGCAAATAATCCTTATTTCTTGCAGTCCCCTTCCAGTGTCCACCCCCATACCCTGAGCACGTCTGACTCTGATACATTTAGCCTGTCAGCAGTAATCTGAAATTACATATACATGCCCTGAGATATCATCTCCACTGCTTTACATCAGCTGGTGATGCTTGCATGGCCTAGACCTAGAATTATGTAATTAGCATAAACTACTGTGAGTCTTAAACTTATCTGGGCAGCCCATACAAAGCCTAACTTTCTAACTCCAGCTGATCCCCTCCTACTGGCTTGAATTGGTTAATCCATAGCTTGTCTTAGGCAAGTAAGAAGATTAATAGCTCATGATGGCAGCAGTTACCCAGTAGGCACTGTAGCCTAAATCACCTTTCCTGGTGTTTTCTGATCCTAATTAAACTCTGCCTGCCTTGAGAGAACAGCCTTATTGCACCCTGATGAGGCTACTAAGCCTAAAAGATCAGGTGATAACATTTAGATTTGATTTCAGGCTACAGATAATCGCAGCTGATTGTTACCACCACAAATATAAATTTTGCCACTTGGATCTGGGCAGGTCTATGAAGTCTTAAATACAATCAGACATCTCAAGACTACTTTTCTTTATGCAGTTCTTGGCCTTGGTTCCTGGTCTCGTGGCACAACCTTTTTCCTAGCTGTGTTTTATGCTTGTTTCTCTGATAACCTCTATCTAGCAAGGTGATGTCTGAAAGCGCTGATTTTGAAGGGAAGAACAATATGCTTAACCATAGTTGAAGAATGTGTCAGCCCAAATTCCAACCCTAGAATAGATTTAAGAATTTAAATTATCTTTCTGTTTTTTGTGGAAGTTACCCTCTGTGCTTTGTGAAAGGAGGTCAAGAAGCACAGTCTATGCTAATCAATAGCCTGGGTTAGAGAGATGTGAAGGTTATACAGTCTGACTATATGTGCCCTTTAGATGTACAGAGAGTCTTGTGACTTAGATAGTAGTGGCATTTTCCTTATTTTCCTTATAAATTTATTCAAAAGCTTGAACCTTTAGAGAAATATCTCTTCACTTAAAAATACATGATGCTGTCAAGTCAATAGTCATGAAAGCATTTGGCTTTTGAGGCCACAAATTGTTTTTCTGAAATTCTGTTTTATTTTTAGAACATAGTCTTTGGTCTATAAACCATTTTCACTAAAGTGAGTGTAAGTCCAGAACAAAATACTGGTTGACTACCTCATTGACTAGTTTCATAGTGTCAGAGAAGCCCTTTCAGACCCTCGTTCCTTTGGAGGAAGCAAAGCTATAGTTAGAATGAAGTCACAATCCTGTCCCTGGTATCTCAGTTTCGTTACCCAGGTGCCAAAAGAGTCATGTCTACATATACTATCTATAATTTCTCAGAGACTATCAGCAGTGTATTCTGTTGGTACCTTCAAGTAAAAATTCAACATCACCTACACCTGGTGGTAGATTATAAAAAATTCCCTCTTCTCTTCCAGACTCTACATACCTGGGACAGTAACACAATTTTATTTGAGAGCCACTGGACTCCATTCACTTCTCTGGGGTGCAAAAGCAATGCAAGCCTCTTGAGAAACTGGAAACTGCCTGAACACAGGAACTGAAGTTAATCTGCTTGTTAAAAGCAGGAATACACCACAAAAAAGGTTGCCATTAGCACCTACAAAGCTAAGGATGCAAAGCACAGGTGGGACAGCCCCTCCCTGGGACCCCTAACCTCAGCAGCACTCTGAAATGCCACCATCTTGGGGCATGATGGCAACAAAGCACCACCAAAGAGCTCAAGGACCCCTTGCCCCTCCTTGGCACTTGGAGAGTCCAAAGTCCAACCCTGAAGGCAGTCCAGGAAATAAGAGCTGTGCTGACTGCTGCATCTAGCTCTTAAGGAAGACCTGTGAACATGCAGTACTGTCCTGTTTTCCTTCTGGGAGTTTAGAAGAAACTGTTGCCTGCAGAAAGGTGAGATTAGAAGAGACTGTTTTGATGTAGATTTGGAGCTTTTAAGGAAGTTATTAGGAGGCACAGCATATTATTTTTTCCACAAAACACACTGATGTCAATAAACAAAGTTGGTTTGCTATCCTGAATAGGAGACTATGCTAGAGTGGTAGAGTAAGAGCTACTTGAACAGAAGGACCCATGCAGGAGGGAAACTACAGCTGTTTAAAATACAGACAAATATTTCCACAATGGAATTCTCATTACTCCTTTTTTGAACATCTTCCCAAAACTTGATTAAAGCAAGGAAAGCTCATTTAGATTTCAGCTCTCATTTCCCTTTAAGCCTCCTGTCCCTCAATCTTTCTTCATTTTCTTCTTCCGCCCCCTTTTTTCTTCTTTTTTTTTTTTTGGTTTTCATTTTTTCATTAGCCAGCAAAGCAATCAATTATCCTACTCTAGATGGAAATTTTCTAGTCAAGACTTTGGATGAAAATATTTTTACAGAAAGCAGAGTTTTCCCTCAAATAAGTAAAGCTTATCCATGTGCAGAGGGCCTCCTTTCAGTAAAGCATGATGCATTCACAAGTCCTTTGAAAGCTCAGATAATGAATGGGCATTATGCACATTATGCATAAAGGTAACTTTCCCCCTGAATGAACCAGCAATCATTACTGTCTTCCTCTGTCCCCTGTTTATGGAGTTCTCACGACCCATCCAGCTCTTCAATACTGGCTCCACCAGTAACTCTTTTGCAGGTTTTCAACCTATAGGCTGATGACATATATGAAGAATAAACTTGCCTTTTTACTGTGGTCTGACCCATCAGCCTCAGAGCTGTCAGGTTGCATTTGAGTAAGAGCAGAGAGAAAAGGCAGAACAAGATGGGTCTTTTCACAGTAAAAGAAGGTGAACCACTGTACACCAACCAGTCAGGCTTGGGGACATCTTACAGCCTCACATGACTTGAGCAAATGTCAGAGCTGAGGCACGTGCCCCACAGGATGTAATATATAACCCTCAGGAGTTATATATATATACAGGACATGAACCTGAGATGTCAAGGTTCACAACATTCATGACAGATTGCTTTCCATGTCATTATCCTTCATTGTCCCTCATTTTACCTCATCTCTTCTTCCATAACTAAGAGGACAGACTCCATTTTTCCTGCCACTTCACTAACATCCAAAGGGTAAGAACCGTAATTAACATTTATGGCTATCTGTCTCTAGACAAAAATAGTTTTGAGCTAATTTTGTGCAGAAACAGCACTTGCTATCTATGATGAAGTTGACATGTGAAGTACTCTCTTCTCTGACCCCAATTGCCACTCTCAGAAAAGACATTTTAAAGAGGCTATTAAAGGTAATTATAACAAGCCTCAGACTGATGATAGAATATGTAGAAAAGTTACTCAAAAGAGTAAAAACCTTCGGTTAAATACTGTTCCGTCCCCTTTTATGTAGTTCATGGCCTAATTTTAGCCTGTTTCCAATGTATTGATTAGTAATTGCAACACATTTTTTCAAGAAAGGGTGAACAAATCTGTCATGTGGTGATACTGAAGTCTTTTTTGTTCATCCTTGCAGACAATATCACAGGGGAAAGGCACAGTGGCAAGAGCTGCATGGTGATCCACAGGGAGCCTTAGAAACCAATGTACTTGAGAACATTGGAATTTCTAGGTAGGTTTGTGCTAGCACTATGCCCAAACTGAGGTAAAAATCTGGGCCAGGGGCTGCCACTGAGTTATGGTTTACATCTGAAAAAATTGTATCTGGCCATTTTCATGCCAGCTTGATTATTATTAGCATTATCTTTCTGAATTCTTACTCCCTTGAAGAAGTGATGCTCTATTTACAGGACCTGCTGCTGCAGCTGCTGATTTTTCTTCCAAGACTGCCAGAAGGAAAAAATCAGCAATGCTAAATCATAATTTCATAAATTTCTAATATCAAATAGTATCACTGTTTCATAGGCCCCCAATTTATTTTCACTTCTAGGTGCCGTGATGAAAAAAGAAAATATGACAATCACTTCTCTGCTTCTGTTAAAAAAAAGTTACCTTCCCCAATGGACAGCATTTAATTGCTGTTGTGAACCAATAATTGCAGATACGAGACAGACATCTATTTTTCCTGTTAAGGATTTGTTTTTAAAATAATGCATATGGAAGAATTTAAATAGTGTCCCAAGGAAAAAGAAGGCAGACTTCTCTTGGAATTGGAAGTTGAGGGACACAAATTAAACTACCTTTTGGGAAATTGCGTTTAGGACTTGAAGTGACTTTTCAGTTGGGAAGTTTTCTGTTCCTTACGCAACTGGAATCCCTCGATGAAGTGCCACCTTGTGGCGAGCAGCAAGCCCTGCCTGTGGCAGAAGCACCGGTGTGTGCTCCCTGCCGGAGCATGGGCGCCCCACAGGGGAATTGTTCTCTGAGCAATCTTGAAGCCATGGTATAACTAAGAATACTTTTCCTAAGGAGATGTAAAATGGAGATTTCACCTTATTTCAAACACGAGACTTTTGCTTTATGCTCAAATTAAATGCAATTTCTCATTAGGTATTAGCAAGGGCAACATTTTTTTGCTATGTAAATTAACACAAAAGCACAGATGATCCCTGTCATCCAAAGTGCAGTTGAAACCAGCATCGCCACTTTTGATGCATGTATAACATAATTGTTCAATCACTTGATACTATTTAATTTTATTTCATTCTTTAACTATGCTGCTGAAACTGAGAATAATTCCTGTATATTGATTTGTAGAAGGTGTTGCAAGAGACAAAATTCCACCTGGAGGCCTTAGGTGCAATGATTTTGTTTGGAGCAACTTTTTTTTTTCTGGTATATTATCTGGTAGTCTAGAGAGAAATATTGTTTTTCCTGCAACCTTCAGTCTTAATAGCTTGAGACCATTTCTGCTACAACATAACTTCTAAAAAAAACTTATTCTCCCCTTTCTCTCTTCTCCCTTGACATCTTTTCTTTGTACAAATTTTCTTCAGCACAAGGCCTTTTATCTGTATCAATAGTTTTCTCTCAACCTTTTTGAACTGAAGCAAAATAAAACTCAACAGCAGGACTAAATAGACAAGTTGTGTGGACAGCTTAAGATACTCTTAGGAAGTCGTCCTATTATGAGTTCAACCTCAAATTAAGGATGAATAATTCTAGAGCATTTCTTTTGTCTTCCTTTGCAGCTTCCATTGCTTCAAGCAAAAGACAATGAGTCCCTGTTGTACTGAACAGGGGCACTGATTTCAGCAATAAATTAAGTTACTATTTAGATCTTCTTCTTTGTCCCTAGCATCTGAGGCAGGAAGGGGGAAAAAAGACAGACATAATTGGAATTGGCAGTGACTTACCTTAGATACCTTTGAGCATTACGCATTGGATTGGCAGGATGACAAAAAAGTATGGACACTATACTTTATATCTGAAAATCTGCACAGAAATTAATCCAAGGTTTATTTTAGTTGGAACTGTTCCCTTTGATGAGCAGCAAGAAGCAGATATTCTGAATGCTATTTCTCTTTCCCTTTACCATAAAACAGCACCTGAACACAGTATCTACTAATTCCAGCACTTTTATTGTAACTTTAAATGTTAAATGAGATTTCAGGTTAAAATTCATTTTTGAGAGAAGACATCTATACATTTTGGTCCAAATTAATATTTTGAAAGTAAATGTCTCCGTTTTAAGGAAGCTTCCTTGCCATTCTTTGTGTAGTCTTTTGGTAGTCAAATGTTCAGCTGGGAGGCATTTTTTGGACAATAAAAAATACTACGATGGCAAATTGAATACACTTCAGCAATAAATCTCATTTTGGGAATCATTCCAATTCTATATCAACATAAAGCTATTATTAACCACTGTTGCTTAGCTCTTCCATACATAGAAGAACTGAAATTTCTGGGGTTAGAAATGTTTCTCTATGTTACACAAATAGGTCAGCTTTGCATCCAAAGCAGATGTTCATGCAAGTTATGATTTTACAACCCACCCTTAAAAGGAAGTTACAGAACAGCCTAGTTGCCCACTAGCTTCTATTAAATTCTTCCATCTGCTTTTGAAAATCTTTTCTTTCATGTAGAAATACCAGTTTGTGAGGGACATTTTCCACCAGATGCAGCCAGCTTACAGAGTCTTTTAAGCATCCATGATACATGGAATCTCATGATTATTCATCAAAATATACTCTATCATATGACCAACTGTCTTTGCTGTTTTCACACTAGTATCATATTGGTGACATAAGGTTTTCTGTTGTAAGTTGGTTTGCAATGCTTTTTATTCCTTACTGGAAATTTTTGCACATGGAAATAGAAATTTATGTATTGGAATGTAAGGGAAGCAATGATATCATTACTGTGTTGTTTCACTTTCTCTCACCTTTCTTCAAATCTTAAAGTTCACAAGGTATTTCTCCAGGTTATTGTTATCCCTCTGTAGGTTTACTTCCAGTACTGGCCTAGAGGTGATGACTATCCACACAATGCAGTTTTGTGCATTAACATCTCTCTTGAAAGAGCTAACTAAGGCTGATTCAGTCTTCATAATTCTTCTCATAAGGAGCTAGCCCTATAGCCCTGGTATTCTTTCAATACTATATCATCATCTCTTCTATAGTTAATTCTCTTCACAGTCTGCAGATCCTATTCCAATTCCTAACTTTTCAGACTTAAGCCCATGCCACTTTATTAAAGTCTTCAGCATCAATATTATTCCTAAAGAAAATCTTTGAATTATCTCATCAAAGAAAGCTATTAAGCTAGAAAGTATGGTTTAACTTTGATAAATCTGTGCTGTATTTTCATGGTTTGTTTTGGAGACTGTCATGCTATTGAGTCTAAATTAATAAGCTTGTAGTTGCTCAGAACATTTTCATTTTCCCTTCCCCTTAAAATATTGCTGCTCTCAATTGCACAATACTTTGGCTTACCTGGTATAATTATTCAAACACTTTACAGATGGACTTACAGTTTTGTATGTAACTTTGAGTTTCTTGGATGGAAATTGTCTGCTGTCTTGATGCTGATGTATTGTTTAGTTTCTGTCTTGTAAAGCAATTTCTGTCTCTCATTCCATAGTCTATAAGTCTTTCTGTACAAGATCAGCATAGTTAATTTTACTGAAAATGGAGGTCAACTATAACTAACATAGTATCTGGATCATGCTTATTTTGACTCTGCATTTATTTCATTTACATTTGTATGGTCAAAGAACTTTTTGAATATTTCCTTTACAAGGTCAAATAGAACTTTGGCAGCTTTCTTTTTATTTCTAGAATGCCTGAACTTAGTTCCTTTTCTGTCTTGCATATTCGCAAAACCTCAATTTGTTTAATATTACATTGTCTGGAGATAACATGAATTATTGTTTGAATATTTGAATTCACTAATTACTGTCTACTAATTTGCTTTTTATAAGAGAAATACATTTCAAAAGCCAAACGTAGATACTGTTAGAAAAATAAAAAGGGAAGTAACATATGAAAATAATTAACACCCTCAGTTGAGGGGGACACCTAAGTGGCCTTAAAATATTTTTTCTGTTTTTTTTTTCTTTCTTTGTGATACAATCAATGCAATCCAAGTCAAAACAATAAGAATACAACATTTCATTAGATCATTAAGTATTTGTGGAAAAAGAGTCTATCACCAATTACATCCATGGATTTTAATTCTCTTGCATCATTATCAATCTCCGAATTTTAGATAAACTACAAAGTTCTAATTTGTATGAGAATTTCTGCTTGATAACGCTTTAGAGATCTCTACTTATATCTAAATCTGAGGCTTCTCTCAACTTTTCCTTAATGGTTACAACCCTTTCCTCCCTATGTCACAGTTTGGTTTTGGCATGGCTATCAATTCAACATGAATTTAGCTCTATTTTCTCATAATTTCCAAATATCCTTTTCAGCTGCCTTATACAACTGTTACATGAATAGGCCTTCATGAAAAGAACAGGGAGGAAAAGTCATTGAGAGGAGTGACATCACACGCTTGATAATTGCTGCATGTAGGACTTCTCAGTACTTTTTTCCAGCTTTTCTGTTCTCTCTTCTCCTTATAACTTCTGCTACCTCTCTTCCAAGTGAAAGCCTAAAGTTATCACACACTTAATTTTAAGGTGTTTATTTATTTTTCTTAATTTTCTCATATACTGGCCATTTCTGATTTCAAACCTAAGCAGTTTTTCCCCATCAGATTAGCTCAGGAACAAACACCAAGCAGCTTCAATGAATGGCAGGAACTTTTTCTCCACACCCAGGCATAGTTCAGAGTGCTGCAAACAGAGACCAAAGAAAGAAGGAGTTGTGAGACTCTTATCAAGAATGGGTCACACACACAGTTCTCCACTTTCCTTCCCCCTTCTAATTCATGTGCTCACTGTTTCTTGTTAAAGTCTGCTGCAAAAATCTGCTTTGCTTCCTTCATTTATGTATGGCAGCTATGACTAGCAGGTAGGTCTCCTCATTCGCTGACCTGTAAGACTTACAGCCTGCTCAAAACACAAGTGTATGTTTTTGCTTTAAGGATTTAATAGCTTTAATGGCTAACATCCTCTTCACAACATCCAATTTTGCCATGCCATTTTCCTTCTGCTGTTAAGCTTCGGTATGCTTCCTTTCATCCACTGAAGTAAAAACACTTTAAAAAGGAAGCTCTGTAATCTTCATTTTATAAATGAGTCAAATCACAGAGGTAAAACTATGCTAGCTAAGGTCAGTAACAGAGATGAGGATAAAATCCAGGTCTCTTGACCCCAATCCGAAGTATATTGGATCACCCTGCTTTAATCCATTGAAATCATTAAAGTGGATGAGTTGTTAAGTTGCTACTCTGTACAAGCAAGAAGAGCAGGAACAGGCACTTAAACTCCTATTCCTAAGAAATCCGAGCAGCTGCTTATGCACCAGAAATACTGATTATATAGACTGTAATTAAAACCAAAAGTGCAACCCAAAAAACCTTTGTCTAATTTACTTTTGTGCTGTGGGTACCACAGGTGAAAGTTGTCTTCCAAAATATAAATTATGTGTGTAAATTTTTTTGTTGCCCATGCTGCATGCTTGGTAAGATGGCTCACCTAGCCAAGAATACTTGTCTTTGTATTTATGTATTTATGTCCTTCTTAATGTACAAACTACTTATCTTATTGGAACTGAGAGAGTTACAATACTCTCTCAGTTTAGTTCAACTTTAGTTGGTACTAAATGAAACCACTGAAGATAACATAACACATAGAAGACATTACTCTTGTTTTTGTGTAATAACTTAATATCTAGGAGAGCTGCCTTAGACTGAAGGAGCTCAACCAAATTACTTGCCATTTTTGTTGAAGCTAGGGTCAGACACAAAGAGAGACAGGAGACAGCTTGACTTTATAGTCTAACAATTTGAGGGTTGAGTACATGATGTGGGATTCAGTAGTCTGAACCCAGGGACATCACTGTATGTGAGCTAATGACTGCAAATTTAGATCTAATAAGCCATCATAGGAAAAAAATCTATGATTTATTGGTACCCAGTTATGATGACAGAGACGAGATGAGGTTGAAGCCTAATACCTCAAGCACTACCTCAGGTTGTAAAGGCAGGTGTTAGTTTGTTACAATCCTACAGGCTCATGTTGAATAAATTCAACAGCAGTTTCATACGGCTGTTCTTCCAAGTCTATCCTACAGCCTGATGCCTGGGGCCTTCTCTCAAAGTACAGGAGATGTGGGTTTAAATTCCTGGAGGAGAGAAACGAAGCAAGGTCTTTCATTGCTGGGAAGAATGCCCTGACATATGGGTAGTGGGAGAGAAAAATGAAGTCAAAGAGTGAAAAATCAAAATAAAAATAAAATGAAGGCTGCTACCAGCTGCTTCTTCAAACAGATACCCCTTCAGGCAGCTGTGCTTGAACATACAGCTGAAGTGTCCAAATGCTGGAGTGGTGAAACTCTTTTCACAGATCCAACTAAAAGCAGCAATAGAATCAAAACTATGTTCTGTGAAAAAAGTTGTATTTCAAACATGCTGTTGCCCTCAGAATTCTCCTGTAGCTCCCTGCCTGGGATGCTGCCTATTTTGAAGCACACTTCTACTTGCCTAGCCAAGGTGCCTACTTATATTCTGGATTCTGCTTCTCTCTCATGCTAGACTTGACCATTTCACAAAAGTACCTCACAAAAGGATTCTAGATGTAAAGGCTAGGTGAAGCCAGATGACATTGGCTGTAAGCAAGTTAACTTAATTTTAGCAGATTTTACAGAAACATGCATGAAAAAGTCTTGCAAGTGAGCCCTGAAAACCTAATGAAATTCTACTAAAATCTACACAGAATTAGCATCACAAGGGTGACTTATTGGTTCCTAGGTGTGATGAAAGAGGAAGTGAAGGCCAAAGCAAACACATCAAGACAGTTGACAGTTTATGCTCTTTATTGTAAAGCAGATGGATGACCACCATTTATAAAATTCAGCAAAATAAAGTTTCGGTCAGATGCAAACAGGTGCCGTCTTTTCAAACAACAGACTGGCTTGGTGTTGGTATGCCGTCATAATCATCTGAGTAGTGCTGATACTGGTCAGTAAGAAGAGGCTGATGCAAATCATCCTTATTTTTCTTAACACGTACAATACATGCAGCAGCAGCGAAGATAATTGCAACAAGAACCAGTGCAGTGACTATTGCGATAGTTATCATCTCTGTGACACGGAGAGCCCGAGCTACAGGAAGGAAAGCAAAAGAGAAAGTTATTTAAAGTAAACATCAAGTATACAGACAAATGTCAGAGGGACACACCAAATGTCAGAATCTGTCATTATTTAATGAGTTGTGAAGGAAAACTAGCTTAAATTTGGATTGATAATATGTATTCCAAAATGTGAGAAATTTCAATCTCTCTTATTATACTCTAAAAACAGTCCTGGACTTTTCTTCTGCTATCTGGTTTGTGATGCATTTGCATTCTCTGTGGTGATTTAAGGAAGGTGTATGATATAGGAATAAGACTTCTTCTTCTGCAAGGTTTAGATCTAAATGAGAGCTTCTCTAAATGAGAATAAATGAATTGAAGTGAATAGCATGAGCTTCATGTAGGAACAATCTGTAATTAGTAGCTATTTTGTTGTACTAAATTGAAACATAATGTATTTGGAAATCCAGGCAAGAAAAGAGAAATAGAACTTTACAAAGGCATCAAATATTGTTTGTGAAAATTGAACCAGCTTTGTGACAAAATGCATAAACTTAAAGGGATAAAGACATGATGACAAAAAAATAAAAGAGGAAACATCTAGGTTGGACAGTTTACCTGGCCATTCGACCTCGTAGCTGTATCCCAGGTTTTCTGGTGCAGTAACAAACATTTCATTATTGGTAACTGGAGGCCAGAAAGGCACCATATTGTACTGTCGGTTATGTCCAATAGGGGCATTCTCCAGTGGATATGTTGAAATATCTAAATTTAAAAGTCAAATCATACTTCTGTAAATAAAATCAAAATAATTTGCACTACTTTTTTTTTTTTTCTTTTTTTTTATTTTCTCCCAGCAATGACTCAGGGGTTTGAGTACCTGATATTTTTTTTGTTCCTAGACTAATTCAATCTAGAAAGACTGGTTTTACAATGTGACAGATCCAGAATGGAGGGCTCTGCTCTGTCCAAAAGCAAGACTAGTAATGATATCTCTGTTTTTTAACAGAAACCACCAGATTGTAAAACTGTCTGCCTGTGTTGGGCTTTTCATTTCTTCTTGCATGGAAAAGGAGAAATACATATATATGGAGGACTTAAAAATTTTTCTTGCTACAATTTGGCTTTGTCTGGTTGTAACAGTGACGAAGAACTCTATCATGCAGTTCGGGAGGGAAGGTGATAAGAACTCCAGTGGAATTTTTCTGCAATGTTATGGTAAATCAGGAGAAAGTCAGCTGAAGCAAAAAAAAATGAAATCCATCTTGGTAAGATGATGCAAAAGCTTGTGATAGGTTATGTAAGTACCACAAGGGGATACAATTGTTTTCTGATAGTTGGTGTGGGAAGAATACATGAGGAAGCTGCATAAAAAGATCACAGTTGCAGCAAGACTGCAACAGCAGCAGTCTTGTGTAGAAGAAGGAAGAGAGACCTGGATTTTTCTAAGAGAAAAACAGTCACCGTTTTGTGCAGACTAATGCACAGACATTGGAGTTATACAGAATTCTCCCCCCAGTTAGCTGATGCAAATCTCCTCTCTTCTTTATTTCCTTTTATTTCTTCCTTCCTTACAGTTCCTTCCTTCTGTCATTCCTTCCTCATTCTCATTCACTTCCTCCCTTGTTACTTTTCTCATATTTGGAGTTAAAGAAGAAAGGGTAGTAACAGTGAACATCCTTGGAAAGAATATGGAAATATTTTTTAGAATGCTGGTAGTAAATCACAAAGGTGGTCAAAATGAACCCTGATGGCATGCATAGCATCTGATCTTGTTTGACAAGAAGAAACGTAGATACTTATTTCACAAAACAATGGAATGTTCATGAAGTATTTGGACCTTCCATTGTTACACTGTCTTTACTCTATCAAGACAATGTATTTGCACACCTTGTTTTCTTGAGTTGTACCTTGTATCTCTGGCCAAATCCCTTCATGGAAAGTGATTTCAAAATGGATGTCAGTGGAGTGAGAAAGGGAGCTTTCTCTCCCTCTGTGTTTGTTAACTACATTGTTAAAATTCCAGTCCTTTGTCCTAAGCTTAGGGGAATCTTGCTGTTCCACAAGAAGCAGCTGAGCTCCTGTGACTACTAAGACTGGCATCCACCCATCTCACCTCTGTCCATGAGCACATCTTACCTGCAGAATACCTTCTCAGCCACTCATCAAAAACAGCATCTGTAAATGTGTGCAGGAGGACAAAAATGGGATCATTTGGTGATAAATGAGTTTGCCCTCCTGTCCCATTCAAAAACAGATGAGCCAAGTTGTGAAGACTTCGAACTGCTGGATCATATTTCCCTGATGGATCACTGTACCCTGAATATGCAAACAAAAGAGAACAAAAAAAATCCCAGTGAAGATTTTATTTTGAAAGTTTCAGTCCTTTTTTTGTCTGAAAGGCTGGAATATTGTTGTGCTGCCTTGCTTAACATAAAGGACTAGCTAATTGCCTACATACTGGTATTTGAGAAATGTCCCTAGCATGCATAATTTTCAGATTAAAGTAGCCTTTACAGAAGAATGCTGAGAATGTGGAGTGCAAGGCAGCTGGGACCTAATGCAAAATCAGGCAAAATAAATCATACCATAGCATGAAAATAAAGGTATATATTGGGATGTATATATTTTTCTGCATAACAAATAGTTGCATGTTTTCTGACTGCTGACTTCAGTGTATATATGTTGCCATCCATCCTAATTAGCCAGCTGTTATGTTTCCACACATCATTTCCATGGGTACTGCAAACACATCTCAGAAAGCTTCACAGGCTCTGTTTTTTTTGGTGAAGATATCTTGTGTAATTATATTAGTGCCCAATACATTGTAACCCTCATGTCAGGTGTCAGGATCTGAAGCATAATGAAAATTTCTCCTGTTTTCAAGCTCTAGGCAAACTTTACAGAGAGGGATGCATACCATTTACTAGCTAAAGCCATGTTTAAATACCTAGATATTGATAGCCCCATTGTCAAATATGGTAAGCCTCCAAAACATTCATATATACTTAAAAGGTTGATGCAGATTCTTGATTTTGTTCTCCAAAGAAAGAATAAAAATGGAGCAGATCCTCCATGTTGTAGGAGTCATGCCCCTTCAAAAAAGCCAGAGGATCTACAGGAGGTCTGTCAGGGATCTTAATTGTCACTTGGTAAATTTTTCTTATGGATAGTCTTTCCTGTTAAAAAATATGTATTATTACAGCACAGAAACAGTTGTCAGGATACTGGTTGAACCACATGAATAAAATCTGGCTGGGCCTCTGTGTTGAGAAGAGTTTGTTCAGATGCCAGTGACTGAAAATTTCATTTTAAAGGTGAAAAGAATATAGTTATATGGGCCAGAGAAGAGGACTAACATGTCTAGCAGTAAATCCTGTACCCAGACCTCAATTACTGCAATACCATTTAATTAAGTACTACTAAGGCTTACAATTCCTTTTTATCTTGTTTGTTTGTTTGTTTGTTTTGTTTTAATACAAATTCAAGAGTAACTTCTACAAGCACTTATTTGTCTGAATTAAGGATGCAGCTACATCAATCTGAAGGCCAGGGCTGTCGATTTTCAGCAATGGCAATCTATTGCTAGGTTGCAAGGACCTGATCCCAGTTAGTTTCTACTTAGTATACCAGTGAGTCTTGAAGCTTTTATACATTTAAAGAACTGATATAAACTATTAAGTAATTTACCCAGAGCTTACTTCCACTCAATACTAAGCTAATGTTTAATATTAAGAACAATGCGTTGTACTAGATGATCTGGAAAGGTCCCTTCCAACTTATGTGTTTCTGTGATTCTGTGTTCTTAATGTCCAGTAGACTGTCTCTCATACTTCCAACAGGAAAAATGGCAAATCTGCTCCATGATTCAATTGGAGTTGTTCCAGATCCTTTTACTTTCCATGATTACCTTCTACTGTGTTACGGAAACTGTCTGTTGAATTGGAATAGAAAGGAGGAGTGTCAAATACACCAACTTCCAAACACTGAGCAACATCCTCGGGCTCTGGAAGACGCTGAACCATAGGCCGTGCAACATTTCCAGCAGGATTTCTTCGGATGGGACCACCCTCAGTGCCTAGGGATGGAGAGAAGAGAGAAAACAATACCAATGCAAACAGTAGGCTACAGAATGCATCCTTCTAATGACTGAACTATGGGGAAAAATAAAATTCCTCAAAAATGACACTTCAACTGAATGAATGTGCCGGTTCCTCATGTCAGGCAAAGAATCTGAACCTTCATGACATCCTGTGTGATGAACCTTTCCATGAGGATTTAAAAAGGAATCTAGAAGCCCCTTAATGAAATTTCTGTTCCTGTGAGTGCTTTGGCAAAATTGCTGTAATTTTTCAATGTGATTTCTTGATGAGACCCACAGCAAAATTTTGAGGATGTCCTGACAGAGTGGGTAGGGAAAGGACTATAGTTGATTTTGTAGGTGACTAATCCAACATTATGGGTTTCCCCTATTTCTTCTCCCTATTTTCATAAAGATGCTGAAGGCTTGTGTCTTAAAGCTGATGAATATACAAGAATCTTGCTGTGATTTTGTAGCTCTTGTAGCTGAAGTAGATATGTTAGAATTCAATACTCTGCACATTCAAAACATGATCCACATAATTAACACAAGGATTTGTTAGATGTTTTCCTTTTTTTGGGCAGAGTGCCATGAAGGTGATAAGTAGAGCAGTCAGAAGAAAACTTAAGCTTGAGTTAAGAAATGAGACTGCCAGATTTAATTATTTATGTCACAGGAGATGAATAGATACTACATAAAAAGGGAAATCAAAGAACTTAGTTTTTCCTCTGCCTCAAACTCCTGATCAAATTTGAACTTCTGGGTGCCTCAGTGCAAGACAGATGATAAGTATTTATAATCTCAGGAGACTGTTGAAATTTGGATCAAAAATCACTTTAGGACTTTTTAGCTGGGAAAAACTATTGCAGTGTAAAGTATTATATTTTCTCTTCAAACATCTGGCAGCAGTCATACTTACTGTTACAGATGGTTCCCAAAGTTTCATAGTCTTCTACATTTTCACATATCACTCTCCACTGAGAGAAGATTGAGTTCTGGCTGATAAGGGAGATATCAAAATTGCTTCTAGCTCCCATCAAATCATCTGAGCAGATATCACAGGTGTTTTGTCCTGTTGCAAAGTTCCAATAGGGCAGTCCAAAAGTGGGGTCCTGCAGCATGTTCTAAACCACATATATATGTTGTTAATACATGTGTGCCCCAGACAGCTGTAATTTTTACTGTTAGAAGGACGCTAGAAAGTAGTTAAATACATCTTATCAAGAACTGGAGTCCTGCCTCATGGAGGAGATTGCCTCAGGGAAGAAATTTGTGGAAAATCTATCATATTTATGTAAAAGATTTTGGTGCTTTTTCATATTGATGCCTTTTCTCAACAGAACAGATAGTTAGACTATCGAATTGAGTCATGGATCTCCCTTGTTAGTAAGAGGGTACCTCTTCCATTAAATCATATTGTGAGTAGTAAGAAACATCACTTAATAGTGGTAACTAATTTTCAAAAAAATTGTAATGGCTTGTCAACAACAGCAGCATTTGTAGCACACAGTAAAACTAAGCCAACTGTGTAATGACCGAGAAGACGGAGAAGTAAGGAAAAGGGATAAAAACCCTTCAAATTTTCATTCTTTGGTTCTAGTAGGGCTTGCAGCCAAACAGTTCTTGAGTGTTTCCTGGCTTCCAATATTTATATACCAGGATGTTATGGCCAGCCAAATTAGCTTTTCTAGTGATGAAGTTAACAACCATAAATAGGAATATATAATAAATCACTAAGAGATAGAATTCCTCAGGGCTTCTACCTAATGAAATGCCACTGATGTCAAATTTGAGTTTTTGAAGGGAATTTGTGCCTCGACCTGATGCAAAGCCATTGAAGCTAATGGAAACACTTGAAGTGATTTCAAAGGCTATTTAATCCTGACCTTGAAAACTTAATTCTGTCTTCTTTAAGAAGGATGATTGTCCATAAAATAATATATTCCTTTTATGGATAAATCCGCACAAGGAAAGGGAAACAAGAGAATCACCGATTCATGGAACAGAGTATAATAAAACACTAATTTCTTTAAATAGTTACACTAATTATACAAATAAAATGTGATTCTGGATTCCCAAATCATCCCTATACTACTTTTCTTTAGAGTTTCTGCTGCTTTCTTTAGTCTAACTTAGTCAAGGATCAATGCCTTGATATTAAAAATAACACTGGCAATAACTTGGAGTTATTTTGTCCAATAAAATACCTTTAATAGATATTTCTAGAATTTGCATCTATTTTTACAGGAGATTTTTCTGTAACTTTTGTGTTTTCCATTACTCTAGTTGAAATACTGTTTTTATCTCTATCACTGTTATTTTATCTCTATTACGATGACATTCTAAAACCTAAGTACACTCTGTTAACTTTAATATACCTAATGAATTACTAAAATTGAAACAGAATTATTTCAATGCATAGAAAGAGCTGCTACCATTTTTGCTTATTGGAACATGGGGATAAATTATTTAACTGTACAAAACATACCATGAACAATGGCTCAATAGAAATATGAACTTTACCTGCATGTCTCTTTCAAGCTGCAGTAGATGGTACCTATGCCATGTGACAAACGCTGGTCCCTCATGAGAGAAATCAACTCCTCCAAAACTCTGCTGCCCTGCACCAAGGAAAGTCTTCCTGACAGAATAATAGTGAGACCACACAAAATAATTATAAATGGAGATATTCTCGAATTGTGGTGTGTTGCCATCTGGTCCAAATATTTCCTCACGTCTTCGTGTAGCAATAACAATGTCAGGATGGACTGTCACCTTGGCTTGGTGTAAGGCATTCACAAAACGCCTCCTTTCTTCCGCACTCAGATCCAGAAGATTCCTCCTTACTGTGAAGGTACAGAAACAGCAAGTTATGAAAATATTAAACACTCAAGCCTCATCTCACAAGACTAATCTATTTTGCTGCAAATAATTCCAGGTAACTCTCTTTTTCTTCAGGTATTCATCCTTTTTTTTTTTTTTTTTTTTTTTTTTTTGTTATTACTGAGGCAATTCAAAGACTACTGAGCATAAATAGAAAATGTTATTTATTATTAGAAAGGCTAAGCTGAATAAAGCTCAAAAGCTTGTGGGTTTAGTGCTTTTAGAAGTGTTGTTGTGGATTACCTGTCCATCTTGTCAGAAAAATGACAAAGACAGTTCTATGTCAACTAAGCCTTTCAGACCTTCCTTTGAGTACTTAAGGTTGCTTTTGTTAATATTTTACAAGAAAAGAATGCTATATAACCATTTATAATAACCAGAAGTTCTACTTCTTGACAATTTAATGAAGAAGTATATTCTTTATGCTTGAATCTTTGTAGGAAAAATGGCAGATTCACCAGTGAATTGTGAATTTCATATAGTACAACATCTCTCTTTAACCACAATAAAAAATTGTGACAATTATTAAATTTAAGCATGAATTTAGAAGATCTGAAAAAAATTAGAAGAAATGCATGAAACTGCATTTTAGAGCTATTTTATATGGATATACCAACGGTAATCCAATAATTTTTCTGAAGTCTGATCAGCTGGGGCCAACTCTATGGATGGACAAAAGAGGTGACCTTCATGTGTAAACTTAAAGCATAATAGGAAGCTAATTTTCCCTGTTTAAATTCATGTTGTCATGCATGATAAATCTGATTTACTTAGCATCTTACTGAGTAGGAAAGGATTTAATAAGCGAGAAAAATAAAAAGCTCTCTTGTATATTCTAAACCTGCTTTTTACCCATCTGCAGATTTACTTTGCTAAGCTTGTGTCTGATAACATTTATTTCTTGCTAATTTTTCAGACTTATCATCATTGTTAATGAGAACAGAGCAGAGCATCAGAGCAACCTGGCTTAGCAGATCCAAATCATGAGTCATACTCACTGCTTTCTAGTTTGCTCTTGGAGTAAAAAAAATGATTAAAATTCTAAATTCTTTCCCACAGCTCTCAGTAAGTAATCTTTAAGAAATCTTATAGTTGAGATTTTTAATTGGTAAATGGTCTTTTCTAACCCTTGCTGCAACTTGCACTCACATTCATGGAGCGTTTCCTGTGTGATGAAAATAATGTCAGTACTGATTTCTGTTTCTGCAAAAGGCACGGAACATTTGTGCTAGAAACCTATTGGTTCTCATGTGATGAGCAGAACTCATCACTCATATGGGGATTATGGATTTTACAGGATTTCAATAACACCTTTAAGATTGCACTAATAAAGACTGAAATCTTGTTCATTCAGGTGGTTTTGGCTTGAGAACAACAATCTGTCCCCAAGTCTGATTGTCTTTTTCAATTTACCAATTTATGATATTCAATATTTTTTTAAGACCCACAAGGATTTCATAACCATTACAAAAGTTTTTGTCATCTGTTTACTGATATTCTGGTATAAACTGAAACTGGAGAACTCTCAGAAAGGCCCACCCGTCCCTGTGCTGATTCATCTTAACAACTTGTAGTCGTGAGTTAAAGCCTTTAAAGACATTGACAGCAACTAGGTAAGTAAAAATTTACAAGGTCAAATACATACTTTAGAAATGTATTAAGGAACTACTGTCACACTCAAAGCAGTCACAAGGTATTAAACATTATATCTAGATATGTATTATTCCCAGACATACTTACAAACGCACATAATGTCTATATATCTTTTTTACTCACAAATTATCCAAAGAATAGGTTTTGGGTTTTTTTTCCTACATAGATGTACTGTTCTTTAATTGATTTGGTCCTAATTCCTGGTCCTAATTTGGTCCTAAAACCACCGGTTTTCTTTTTTCCTTTGATTGGGTAGTACGTGTTTGCTTTTACTGCATCCAGCTCTGGAGCTCTTAGCACAGGAAAGACATGGACCTGTTGAAGCAGTCTGGAGGAGGGTCACAAAACGATCAGAGGGCTGGAACACCTCTCCTGCAAGGACAGGCTGAGAGAGTTGGGGTTGTTAAGCCTGGAGAAGAGAAGGTTCTGGGGGAGAACCTTGGTCTAAACCTAATGGTTTTAGACTAAAAGATGCTAGATTTAGACTAGATATAAGGAAGACATTTTCAGGGTGGTGAAACACTGGAACAGGTTTTTCAGAGAGGTGATAGATGCCCCATCCCTGAAAACATTCAAGGTCAAGTTGGAGGGGGCTCTGAGCAACCTAATCTCATTGAAGATGTCCCTGTTCATTGCAGGGGGGTGGGACTAAACTACTTTTAAAGGTCCCTTCCAATCCAAACTATTCTGTAATTATGAATGTAGTTGCTTGGTACACAAGCTGAATGACTATCTAGTAGCATGATGGCAACGTACATTTGCTTAAATAAATATAAGTGGCATTTTGTATTTTAAAGAAAAGAAATGCGCTAGGTACATTTAGAAGCAAGCACTGCAAACAGGCAATTTTCATGTCATATTTCTGATGCTCTTACCTATATTGATTTGTTGGCTACAGGTAGGTCCACTCCACCCAGGGCGACATGACCCACAGTTGTAACCAGAGAAGTTACCATTGCACCGGCAGGTTTGGTTGAAGAAGCGTATGGGCCATTGCTCACGGTCATCCCGCCCATCATGGATGTATTGTGGCCCATGGGGTCGCGAATCAACAGTCACCTGTACACAACGGCCTCTCCCTGTAGACACACCACACCGGTCAGTGCCTGGCCCAAACACAGGGAAATAGTCTGGGCAACACATGCCGCTCCTTAGGGACTCAACGGTAGCACACTGGCGAGGGAACTGAGCTCCAGCTTGGCCAAGCATGCTAAAAAGTGGTGGCAGGGAAAGGAGCAACAGCATGGGGAGCTGCATGACGGTCGATCCAGCAGAGCCAGCTCCTTCTGAGAGTCAGCTCTCCACACACGATGACTACTGTCCTTCGATGGGACACCCAGGTTGCTCTACAGAGAGAGAGTGAGAGAGAGAGAGAGAATAAATACAAGTGATACAAACCTCTAGGCTATACTTTCCACCCCAGAAAGTGCCTCTAAACCATGCACTTTGATATTCTAACTGGAAAAGAAAACAACTCTGACTACAGAAACTAATGTTCTTCCCTTCTGTCATTATCTGCGCTTAGATAGCTGCCTAGGGCTATATTTACTATTTAACTTGTAAGTGCTTCCCAAATGTTCATTCACATCTGACATCTGCGAGCCAGATTTACTTTACTACCACTAAATGTTAAAACCTATCTGAGGCACCCGTTTTTTCAACATTTTTTCAATCCCACCCCACCGTATTCATGCCTTTCTTTTCTCCATTTAACTAGTATATCTTGCTCTCTACTCAGCAGTTCCCCTCTGTGTTCCCTTGCTGTTGTCTAATGACAGCTCCATCAGAAAGTAAAGCTACAATAATTCATGTATTGTACCTGTTCTCTCTTTCTAGTACCCCTGCTCTGCTGAGATCCTGTTCTATCTGTGCACGTCCTACGGCTGTGTCTAACCTGAAATAAGCACTGCTAATTTCTGCTCTGGTTCAGTCTGCTTACTAATCCTTCTTCTACCAACACAGTATGGCTTGGCCTCACCCTCCTTCTTCTATTAATCCCCTTTCTACTTCAGTGCATTTCCCTGGACTTTAAGTACTTGAACAGCACATGATTTCTTTCATGCTTGTCTCCTTGTGATTTTACAAGTTCTAGCAAAGGTCAGAGACAAATACTTGAATTCAAAACAGAACAACTGTGAAGTTGTGGGGTTTTTTTCTTTGCTTGAAAAGAAAGGCTCACTTGAAAACAGACAAAGAACACTGGGGAAATTCACATTTAACAGACCTTTTTTTTTTTAATATAAAATTCTTCAAATAGCATTTCAAGATGAGGCTGAAATAAATGACAAAGATATGTTATTTAGTAAATGAAACACTCCAATATTAAACTTGCAGCTTTCAGTTTAACTATTTATTTTGATAATCAAATTAAAGGAGAATGATCATATCAGAGTAACCTGAATGCTAAATTCTAAGCAGTTGCTATGAACGGTAATGAAACATAGAAATAGAGAGAAACAATCTCTGACATGAAAAATTGCTTCTTTGCAGAACAATTTCCACTGAGCAAAACTGGCCTTATTCAAACTTACTCTCTTTCTCATGTGTCAATAAAGATGGCTTTCAGTGGGATGAGGATATTTTGTCAAAAAGCATATTAACTGGCACCAAGACAAGACATTAACAAGTTTCTTGTGAAAAGGTTCAACCACGCTGTAACTGACAACAAGCAGAAAATGGATTACCTACTATTTCTTCTGCTTCTGTGAGAGTGCATCCAGTTCTCGTAGGCCACAGAAACAGTTTTTTTATGTGCTTATCCTTGACAACCTGTCATGGACCACAGCACTTGAATCTTGACATTTGTGTCTTGCATAACCAAATATGCTGTAGGTTGATTCAGTTCAGGACAGAGACTTTTAGACTTGTCCATACTTTTAATTTATTCCCCATTTGCAGACAGGAATATTTGATAATCCTTAAAAGAAACTCTTTTTCTGGCTTTAATTTTGTTCTCCATTTGAGCCTATTTTCTCTTCTTTACTAGCTTATTCTGTACCCTACTTCTTTCCAAGCTTAGACCTTTGCTCTTTGAACACATCTATTGGGACACACATGACACAAATTCACTGTTATTACAGCTGAAGGTAAACCAGAGCTAGTAAAAAAACTCTCAAGATTTTATCTGGAAAGAACTCCCAGATCAAAGAAGAAATATACATGTTTTAGCTATGAATATTTAGCAAATACAGCAAATTCATAATAAGCTTAGAAGGGATAAATCTTGCTGCTTAGACAAAGCCCCAGTAAAAAAGAGCAAACAGATATACCGATGGGGGTATTCTAAAATTTCCCCGTATAAAGGTAGACCTGATGTAGACCTTTTGTAAACCTTCTGTTTAGCTGGCACTTACAAATTTTGATCAGCAGACTATTAAAACTGCACTGAGGATCTGAGCTAAGGATCATTTCCCTTCTTTGCCCCCAGATATTCCCTTAAGTTTGCTGATGGAAATCTTGCTGAGAAATTTGTCCATACGCATTCCCTTTTTATAGTCTTTAGTTTCATATTCTTGCCCTAGAGACTCCTGCTCCCCTACTGTGCCTGGAAAGATTTGACCTTGGAGATTATCCAAATGCACAGCATGTGTTTCTGTGACTCTGTTCAGAAAGGGCTTGCCTATATAAGAAATGTAATGAGAAAAAGTCAGTGTGTGGACCCCTAAGTCAATAATAGCCTGGGTGGACTAAAAGCACTGCAAAAAAATTTAGTTAATATGCTAGAAATTTGCATATAATATGCACAATTTTTCTTGTGTAAACATTAGTTCTTGAAGCTGAAAACAGCTCTTTGTGTAGCCACATGAGATTTAGCTGTTGGCTATAGCCTAACCTACTGGAGAATGTTATGAAAATAGATCTAGTTCTGTTCATGCTTGAGTGGTGATAAAAACTGATGTGCTGGTTCTGTCTTACCTCATGCCATTAACTACATGGTCAACCATCAGTTCTCTGGGAGCTACCCCGTGATATTTACTGAGTGGCCAAGATTTAGAAATTCTTTAAACTGTGATGTACTTTGAGAACTATTGTAGTTCACTAAAATTTTTATTCCCCAATCTCAAGACACATAGAAGCCTAGAAAAATTAGATTTTGTCAACTTTAACTAGGTTTCATGGGAAGTAGTTTAGTGTTACTACTGTTGTAAGTGTATCACCTCTCAAGTGATGACAACACACCACAAGTGATGAATGTGGCAGTGAGCAAATTAACATATGAAATGAAGGTTCCACTGTGGTAACCATCATTCACAGTGTTAACTTTCTGAGGGTTTGGAAACCAACAGCCTCATCTTCAAATGGTGTAAACTGAGCCATGATTTACATTAAGTGTGGATCTTGGCTAGGGCTTAAATGCCCTAGCTTCTTTTTGTTAGTTAGTGTTGTTTGGTTTTCTTTTCCTTTTTCCTTGTAAGTACTGTCACTGGTCATTCTTTTCACAAAATAAGCCAGCTTCTCAGGTTACAGCTCCTCCAGTTTTGAATAGTTTTGAATTCTTTTTCCTACCCAGTAGAAGAAAATAATGTTGCCTTTATGGATAAAGCAGAGCTAACTATCACTTATATGATAAGTGAAGTCTTTGAAGATGACTCAGAACTGACCTTCTGTTTCCTATATCTAAATACCTAAGTACAAACACAAATGTTCAGAAACTTTGCATTCACACATGAATTCAAATGTTGCATGGGATCTTTCTTTGTGAAATCAAGCTACTGAGGCACACTTAATCCTCATCTGTGTCTAGATGTGAAAATGCAAAAATACAGTTTTCCAGAATGAAAGTGTATGTATTATATAACAAAATTCAAGGAAAGTGATTTTTAATTCATTAGTATCTAAAAATATTAAAATTAGTATGAGAAGCAATTGTCATATTTTTATTTAAACTGGGAAAAATAATTTCAGGTATTTATATACAAACCTGACATTTCTATTAACTGAACATGATATAGAGTTCTAGTCTTTTTTAAAGAGATTGTTATTGTTAACACAGATGGCTCACTTTTGCTGTGCTCTGCAGCTACACTTAAATAAAATAAGGTTTATTGAAAGTGCAGGCAAGTTGTCAGGAGAAGAGCACTGGAAAAAAGATACTTCTGTCAATCTTTTCTAAATGTAAACTTGCATTTTTCATGAAAAGGAATTACCTGAGATGGCAGATATGCTAGAATTTGCTGCTCAGTCATATAGTACTGCAAGACCTTTACCTCATCTTGAAAATGTCAGTATTTCTTGAGATATGTCATAACCTGTGGTGCATATACTGGAAAATATGTTAGGTTGGGGTTATTTTTCCGAACTAAATAAGACTTTCACATTCAAAGTTGAAGAAACAAGGTCATTTTGACCATTCCTCCTCCTCCCCCCTCCAAAACATAAATAAGTTCGGTTGAAATTACAGAGCTTCTCCTAAGGATGTTAGAAGGCAAAAGTGGAAGACCAGCTACAGTTAAGCTGGCAAAACCTCTGAAATGTTTGTGAAAAATCTGTGTAGGAACTCATGTTCTGTCACCACTCTGGGTATGTAACCCTCCATGGAGGTTTCAATGACATGAGTTAAGGGACTCAGTCATGTTGTAAGACCCTGGGTCCTTGGCAGGACAAAGTCAGCTCCATCACCGATGAGAAGACAGAAATGTGGGCTGCCCTCCTTCTCTGAGGAGCTGCTTTTCAGAAAAGGCTGTCCCTGCTGCCCCTGCCTGAGCTGTGCTGTCTGTGCCCAGGCTGGCTGGCATTCATTCTTGGCTCCTGGCTCTTATCTAGTGGGGAACAGCCAGCCCTTGCCTCTCACTGACACCTTCACCTTCCAGCCACGTGTCTCCATCATTTCAAGAATGTCACTGTGCTCTAGAGAGCTGCTCTGTGCTACCCAGGGGGAGAATGTGGGGACTCTGTGCTGTGCTTGCTCTTGAACTATGCTTGGGCATCCCTCAGTAGGGAATCCCTCAGCCTTCCCTCAGTGAAGTTTACCTATTTATAATATGTCACCACAGTGTAATGTTTCATGTGAAATAAATAAAGACTATGTAGGAACATGTGAAACTAATTGGTTAAAGTTGTGAATTGAAACAATTTGGTCTTTAATGCTACACAAATGGATGTTCATGTCTGCAGGAAAAGTATTGTACTTTTAGCCATAGGTTTTATTAAATGTCTTAATTATGGTAACAGTTTAACAATGAGCCCAATGCTGTATCTTTTACAGGATGCAGCATGATTGCAACTACTTGGATCATTAATTTTAATTAGATATCTGGTAAGACATTTCTTTGAAAAACATGTTTCATTAATTTCAGTATTGGGAAGAAAGGAATGAAATTTCAGAAATAAACACACTTGAAGAGATTTTAGTTTTAACTATAGATCATTTGATTTTACTTCAATAAGCTAAAGAAATCTATAGTTTTATGTGAAATAAACTAGGCAAACTTTGGAACTAGTTGATAATATCTCACATCTTAAAAAATAACGAGTTTAATGACAAAAATGTTTTAGAAACAATAAAAAAATACTAAAAAATAACGCAACTTCTGAATTTCCAAAGGAGCAGGGCTTTTTGATAAGTGCACAGAGATTGATGGCACAGATAGGTGGTAACAGCACTAAAAGCAAATTTCAAATTACTCAAAATGCATTTTTGTGTAAATGTCAAGGCCCTGAGTTTGACAGCCCAAATATTTTAAAGCTTATTTCATATCTTTTTTTTTCTTTTTTTTTTTTTCACCTCAGCTTTCACTTTTTCATTTGATACTTTTGAAGAAATACCTCTTGATATGTGTGAGACAAGATGGAAAAAAGAAGTCTGGCTGCTCACAGTGCAAGCCAAGTTTTCCCACACTTCATGTTAGTTAATATCCATTGATGAATATATGCCAGCCCAAAATGAAGGATTCCCTTGTCACATGCATGCAGATCATTACAGAGAAACTGTTAGCGTACAGTAGTGATATTTGGTCCTATGATTATGCTTTTTTGGATCAGAAGAACTTTTTTTTTTTTGCTTTTTCTTTCTGCCTTAATGGCAGCCTACTTAAAATGCTTAAAAGCATTTTTTCCCAGTCTTCTAGATCTGCTCTTTTTCTTTTATTCATACTAGTATACTACCCTTCATTTTCTATTTTGATAGCTCCATTTTAATGCTCTGTGGTTTTTTCTTTTTGTCATAAGCATCTATCTTGGGACCTCGGGTTGTTTCTTACTGCTTGTCCTTACAGGGGTCCTGAATGATGTCTTCCTCTTTCAGTTTATGAAACTTCTGGGCTTTTCTGTACACTTTTTTGTGACCCTGCTCAGTCCTGTAGACCCAGTTCTGGACAGAGTATGACTGACCTCAGGTCAATGCTAGTGTAATATCACATGTGGGTGCAGTGCTCAGCTAGCCACACGCACTCAGTCCACTGCTTCTGTATCATCTACAATTTCAATCAATTTAATTAATGCACAGTATTATACAAGTTTATAAAGCACAGTATCAAGCATGATTAAAATCAGGCCTTTATCTCTACTTCTTTTGTAGTTCACGGATTAAATTGTCTAGTCTTCAGGTCTTTTCCTCATCTGTATTTCTTACAAATCTTTACTTGTTTTTTCTTGCTCTTCTAATATCATGTAAGATTTTATATTAATAACACCCATTTATACAGAAACATTATAGAGAGTCAAGAAGATATTTCAATACACAAAATTTAACTCCTGCCCTCCTGAATTTAGTATTACCAGTGATTTGAACTGTTTTTAAGAAGAATTACAAAAGAAGCACAAGTAGCTTTCTAGAGCTTAGGTGCCAAGGTCCAAGGGAGCAAAATCACAGAATGAGAGGATCCCTCAGGATGGAAGGGATCTAGTCTCATTTGTTCATTCTCCTGCTCAAAACAAGGTTGACACTAAATTCAGAACAGATCATTCATGTCTGTATCTAGCTGTATCTTAGGAAACCTGTGATGCAGTTCCACTGCCGGGCTGTCCTCAAGGTAGGTGTTTTTTCTTCCTAACTCTAGGCCAGAACCTGTCCTGTGTTTTTAGAAGCCAGATTTGTCAGGCTGCTGTCAAGTGTCCTCAAAGTCATCCTTTTTTCTGGCTGAAACAGCTCTGGTTCCACAGCACCTCTCTGTGGAGCAAGGGCTCCAGTCCTTGGTGCCCACCTCTGAACTTATTCTAATACAAGGATCTGACAAACACAGGTCACAGAGGATAGTCCATGGCTATCTCCCAGAGGTGCTGGCACCAATCTGCACCTTTGCAAGGCTCTGCCTTCCCCAGACTGGGCTTAGCCTAATCCCTGCTGAATTTCATGAGGTCCTATCAGCCCTTTCCTTTCCCTATCCAGGTCCCATTGGACTGCAGCCTAACTGCAGGTGTCATCTGTAAATTTTATATACTTACTCTCTGTCCCCTCCTCTGGGTCCCTGATAGAAATGTCAAGCAGTAAAAGTTCCAGGATAGGCTCTGTGGTACCCCACTTGTTATACATCAGAGCATGAATACATTTTCCTCGTTCAGCCTTTTACTGTTAGTGTGAGAGTAGAAGCTCTTTCTCTTGCCCCTGATGTCACTTGCAAGGTTTTAACTTTCCTGAGCTTTGGTTTTCCTAACACCATCCTTGCATGTCTAGGTGGTGCTGCTTCTGTATTACTCTTTTGTTGCTAGTCCCTGTTTCTCCCTCCCATACATGTTCCTTTTCTATCACAGCAGTGAGTAGTGATGGAAACTCATTGTGATGAAACTCACAGTTGTGAGTTTCCTCTTTTGCCTTATTGGTGTCTTGCTGTACCTATTCCTTTTTCCATCAAGAGGAATGGCTCTTTTGACTGAAAGATGCTGTCCTCAAGACCTGTCAGATTTCCTTTGTTCTTCAGTGCTGCCTTCAATGGGCTTGCTGCACCAGTTCTATGAATAATCCAGTCTACTTTCCTCAAATCCAGGGTCTGTACTCTGTGACTCTCATTCTTCTTTCTCCTCAGGACCTTGAACTTCACTGTTTCATGGTTACTACAACCATTGATTATCACATCCACAACCAGTTCTTCCTTATTTGTGAATAACAGATCCAATTGTGTGCCAGATCTGATTGGTCCATCATACGCTTGATAATCTCTTGATATCCAGAAATCTTATACAAAAGTTTTCTTGACCATGTGCCTTACCACCAGATGTCAGGGAGGTCAAGGTCCCCCATGGAAACCAGGAGACTTGACTCACGTATTTCCTCTAGTGGTTTGAAGGGTTTGTCCACTTCCTCACCTTCCTTGGGTGTATATACACTCCCATGATGTTGTCACTGTTGTTGGCCTTGGCCAAGCTTCCGCATAGCCTGTAATCCACCCTCTTAAAAAGCATACATTTGAACTTATCCTTTACATACAGGGCAACCCCCTCCTCCTTGTCATCCCTACCTGTATCCCAACATCAGAGACCTCCATGACTGCTACCTCCATTTGTCTCAGTCATTTAAGGGGTGGCATAGCTTTGTGACAATATGTGAAGCTCTAACTCGCTTGCTTTTTTCCAAAGTTGTGTTCATTTGTGTGCAGGCACTCATGTGAGTCTCCTTGCAAACTGTTTTATCCTTTTCAAAAACTGTCTTTCTCTTACCGTCTGCATATATCACCTGCGACTCTGCTTCTTGAATAAATTGCAAGCAGCTATCATCAGCCTTCCTGGTACCTAGTTTAAAATCTGTCTTTCCATGCTGGCATGCCTGTTGACAAAGATGCTCTTATTCCACTTTTCAAGCAGATTCTATCAGATGATAGTGGTCTTAATTCCTCAGAGAATGACTCATGACCATAAAAACAGTACGAGGGCCTGTAATACCAGCCCCTCAGCTAGTTGCTATTTTAAAATTTGTGCCCTTTTCTGCTTAGACCTTTCCTTTTCTTCTGTAGGGTGTAGGTGAACACTACTCAGGCTTCTACTGGTAGCTATCAAGTATCTCCTCTTGAAATCATGTTTGCCTCCAGAATTTTTTAGTACATTTTCCTTTAGTGTTGCCCATGTGAATGACCAACAAGTGTGAGATCCAGACAAACCTTGGCAGTACCTCTCCAACATCCTAACTCTGAGCACCTGGCAGCTAATTCTGATGCTGGTGATGTAATCTGGTGATGACATACCAGGTCAGGAGACAGGTGTCCCATTCCCTGCAGGAGGGAATCTCCGGCCACAGCAACCCCCTATTTCTTCCTGTATTCAGTGCTTAGATGCAGTGGGCTCTGAAAACACTTCTGGCAGAGTTTGCTCCCATTTCCTGACTGTTTGGATACCACACCAGTTGTGAAATTAAGTTTTCAAGGCAGACAAGAAATCCTCCTGCTATCACATACCATAAACTTCCAGCCTCTCCCTTGTTGGGATTCTCCAGTCATCACTCACTCAAGTGCAGCCCAGACTTTACAGTAAATAATTTGTAACATCCTCAACCTCTCTCCAGTTGCTTAGGTTCATAGGTTTTACTATAAAATGTAAATAGACTTCTGAAGAGTCTATGGTTGTTTGCATTCAAATGCTTTCATTTTGGATTAGCTCAGTATCTCTTGTCATAAATCTCTGAGACCAACAAACTAGGCAGTACTTAAGGACACCACTGAATATCACACATGGTCTCTTTCTCTTTGAAATAAGGCTAGATCTGGAATAGAAGATACTGCTTAGATGAAATGCTCATCTTTCCTACAGCAGACTACTAATAAAGGCTTTTTAGTACATTTTCAAAGTGAGCAGAAAGTCTGGAGATGGAATACACACATCTATTTGTTTAGAGTACAAGAACACAGTATTCATTCATAAAGTCCATTCCTGAACACATGAAAAGACATATGATTGTAATGATATTGCTTCATGTATTTTTATTTCTGTGAAACAGTACCTTAAAGAAACATTAAAGGTCAGTGCCAGGAAACAGACCCTTATCAACCAAACTCATAGAGCACATATACAGGAACAAAGTTATTTATTCAGGTAAATTATATCTTTGCACTTCTTCAGTTGTCATGGCCTTGTTTGGTTCTGCACATTTGAATAAGCACATTACATTTTGTAAAGGGTATTTCTTTTAATTTGAACAGTGCATCATAACAGTAAAAAGCAAGGCTAATGTAAAGGAAAGCAAAATTCACCTAATATTTTTTTTTTTCTGAAAAGCAGTGTGAAGAAAAAAAGAACAGGCTATCATATTATTATTTTTTCTAGCAGTCAAAACTACTGTCTCAAGTCATCAGTAGACAGCTGTAGAAATTGCACCAGTTGTCCAGACTTCAGCAAATGGTGCTGGAGCTTCATTAATAGAACGTGTGGATGCAGAAAATTGTAACTTTATAAACAAATTATGAAATGACGGGGCAACAGACAACACTGGTGTTAAGTGATGTAAAATAGATACATTTTTGTTTATAAGTGGAAGAACAACTAATAGGAAACTTATTGATGGAAATCTTTTACTCAGCATATATAGTGAAACTGATACAGGTAGTCTTACTAATATTTGTGATCCAAATTATAAAATGACATAATCATAAGGAGTACATAAGTCTCATTTCTACAAGCTGCTCAGACTTCAGGTTTTAGCAAATTACTTGCAACTAGAGTTGGTAAGTGCAACTATAAACATTTAAACATTAGTAGTCTGCTAAATACAAAATTTGCTGTAGTGGTAAAGACATTGTGCCAGTCTCAGATAATGCAAATCAACATAGATCCAGTAGTTTTAATGACAAATAGAATTGCAGAGAGCCTCAGGGAACTTGGCAATTTATAATCAAGACTTGGCTTATTTGCACAGATTAACATTTAGTAGACTTAATAGCTGACTAGAACACCACAGAAGTGAAACTTATTGCTACAAGAAACAGTAGTGATTCCCAGATAGTTCTATTATGTATTGTCTGGGTTTATGTTCTTTCCTTTTTTTGTTAGAGAATTGGATGTCAAACCAGTTGTTAATATGAAAATACACTTACTGCAACCTTACAGAATTGGAAATACCATCCTGAAATAAGAAATGAAAATTCTTTTTGTCATAGAATCATAGACTAGTTTGGATTATGCATGAGGTTTCTACACACTCCTTAAATTGTAAAGTCTTCTCCTCATGTATTCCCGTTGTTGAGTTAGATTTTGAAAGGCCCACACTTAGAATCATAGAAGAATGATATAGAATCTTTTAGGATGGAAAAGACCTTTAAGATCATTGAGTCCAGCTGTTGACCTAACACCACTAAAACATGTCCCTAAGTGCTGCATCTATGTCTTTTAAATACTTCCAGGGATGGAGACTCTACCACTTCCCCAGGCAGCCTATTTCAATGCTTGATAGGCCTTTCAGTCATGAACTTTTTCCTAATAACCAATAAAAACCTCCCCTGGCACAACTTGAGGCCATTTCCTCTTGTCCGCTTACTAATTGAGAGAAGAAACCAACAACTTCTTTGCTACAGCCTCCTTTCAGGTAGTTCTAGGGAGACTTACTAAGATATATCTCATACAAAGAGCAGTATTATTATTTTTTCTAGGAAATCAGGTATATACTGTGCTGTATTCTATTTAAGATTGTAATTTGGATTAATGATAATTAAAATAGCATTAACCAGTCATCTGTCTTATGAACTTCTGATCTTTGTTTGGCAGACTGAATGATATTTTTCTCAGATTACTCCTAACCATATATTTTTTCAAATAAGACTAATGCCATTTTCATTGGGAAAAATATATATTGAAAGATAGATCAACTATAAATTTATATATAGGAAAAATATATAAGGTAAAGGACAAGATTTTTGGATATCTTGATCTTAAAAGTTTTGGATATCTTGATCATAAAAAAAAGTTAAATCAAGTCAGATTAGCTTAAACTAACTGATACTGCTTTTCTTAAAGTACCATATTTTCAAAATTAGTCTCACATAAACTATAAGAAGTTTGAAGCAGAGTAATTTCAGTCACATATACTTCATAAAATGTGTTAAATACTGTTCCATTTAACTAAACAAAATATTTTGCTAGTGTAATTAAATGCTTGTCATAATAATGCTAATAATTTTTGAACATGTTCTCTTACATTTTTTATGCTGGGATGGTATCAACGAGCGTAAGTATGACTGAAAGATGAAATTGCCCTGGGGCTTCTTCTGCAAAATAAAGTGCAGAAAATTTAGTCTGTGTTGTAGTTCAAGAGTTCACCTTCAGCAGAGAAACTTATATAAGTGATTGGAGTCTTTATTACTTTCACCAAAAACAGTCTAGTGCCTAGAGAGAGATCTGCAGTTTCAAAATGGTGCAATAGAGGTGACAAATGACTACCTACAAAGAAATGAGTAAGAGCTGTAATACTGTTACAGATAGGCATAAAATGAAAATAAGTAGCACTTGTCTAAGAGTTGGAAATAGCTCCAAAATAACACACATCATCATTGCCTCTTGAAGCTATATGTAAGATTTGAGAGCAGAATTTCACAGAAACAGTTGACTGACAAAAGCACCATATTGGATGGAGGTTCCAGAAAGCAGAAAATATGAGGTGCTTTTGTATTCCTGAATTTGCAGAGGGGTACATATAATGAACCTGGAGTCATGAATTTTTCTTATAAGTGACGTGACTTATAAGTGACTTTTTTAGCAGCCTAAGATGAACTAAGGTATGTTACAGACCTAGGGATAAAATGGATATTAAAGCTGGATTTGTTTTGTGAGCATATACAGTAAAGATAGTGGTTTGATTGGCACATTTAAATGGCAGCTGGGCCATTTAAAACTCTGGGTTTTAATACAGGAAATTGAAACATACTTTCATATGGTCTACCCTACCCCCTCCACCTGCCAGATGAGTGTTCAGTAAATTCCTTCCTCTCTGCCCTGACTTTGAGGAGCTACTTTTCAAGACAGTTAGAATTATATACTTTGTTTTTATTGTAAATATCTTTTGGACGAGACCCCAAGGCACTGAAGTAAATTGAGGTTTTGCTACAGATTTAAAAGTTAAAAATGGAAAAGCCAAAATCCAAACTAACCTCAAGTAAAATAAACCCAAAACAAGCTAGTTGATTCTCTTGATTTATAGTATCCTCTTTCCTGCCCTTCCAGATCAAATCATCTTCAAGGACAAAGATAGTGTTTGTCTAACACATTTTATCTGTTATAAAGCACCATGAAATTGAAGGCACAAGAGGCCAGAGCATTGTTCAGAGTAAACCATCATATCTCCAACAAATGATACTGTTCAGACGTGGCCATTAATGTCCAAGAATCTACAGTGATTTATAATAAGTGGGAATCTAGTCCTCTGTGCTTCAAGAAACCGAATCTGTATTTTCCTCTTTGCTAAAATGGTTCTTGGTGTTTGCTTGAAAAACATCTTCCAATGTTATGAGGTGAAAGACCTGCTGGATTATACTTACTGTCATGTGGCATTTTGTTCCAGGCCTTGAAAATGCAAAGAATACTGGCAAAAGATTGACTTTTTTTCCCTTAAATTTATGTTATATATAAAGTATATATGTATGGCTATATGGACACACATGTAGCCATACATATAGCTATATATATGTATGGCTATATATAATGGATATATATGTAATATATAGCCATTTAGTCTCTGGTCTGAAGCAAATAATTAGTGCACTGGATAATAATGATCAATATCTTAAGTTTTGCCTTTCAAAATACTTTGTAGAGAATTATTATACCAAGCTAATGTATTACTGCTTTGTAAATAATGTAATAGGGTAATCACTAATGTATTTGCAAAGTAGGTGGAAAACACAAGCTCGGTGCAAGGAAAGCCATTTAGCTCTTTATAGAGTAGACACAACTAATGAATAGCTACTAATAGTCTCCAGGATCTATGCTTTTTTTTTCAGAGCTCACTGAAATTAATAGCAGTCTTTCTTTTGACCTTGTAGGATTATAGACCAGGTCCATCACGATTGACAGAAATTCGTAATATGCTAGCAAAAATGTTCCTGGTATAAGAAACAGAATGCTAAACCCCCTCTGCTAAACTTCATGAGTTACCTTAATAGCTTTGGTGAAAATCACTTAACTTTTCTGGGTTAAATGGGTGAAGATCTTCTGATGTTACATAAATGTTGTGATATTTTTTTGTCATGCCAATAGCTTTGGAAGCATTTTCAGTTGCTGAATTAGAAGTTGATGCTTGTGCATTGGAAATCACAGCCAAAAGACATGATTGAAATGTTTCCTGATTAGAGGAAAAAGAGGTGCTTTTTATTATTTTTGAACAACCTGTATCTCCATATAAAGCATTTTTACAGCTACCTTAGATCAGGTGTCACAACTTATTCAAAATGTATGAGGAAAAGCAAGGGAGGCTGCTGTGAGTGAAAACGTTAATGACACTATACTAGCAGCCTGTCCTTTAAGGCTATCCTTTGCCACTGTACAGTGCTAACTTTTTCCTTACTGGAAGAAATATCTATGAATTCACTTTGAAACTGAAGTTTATATTTGTTATTTATGAATATCAAAGTTCCAATGACATTTTTTTTCAACAAGATGATGGAGTCCTTGATCAACACTAGTCTGAACAACTGCATTACACCCAGTAAATGTGCTCAGTATTTTCAGTCACATAGGATAGTTCCCTTCATTTCAAGATGCAGACTGTTTTATGGTGCTGTTCCTTAGCCATTTGTTCTGAAAATGGGGCAGGGTTTCATTCCAGTTTTGACTGAAATTGATATATGTTAAGAATTGACGTTAAGGAGAACAAAATCCCATAACTCCAACTAAAGCCCTTGAGAATTTCATTACTGAACAGTCCTGAAAGATATCACTAATACTTGATAGCATCAAGGTCACAGATCTAGTCCCTTGATATACCTGATAATATGTAGAGGATATTAATATTATCCCCCACTGTATATTATGAACTATTTTATTATCCTGAAAAAACTTGTTTCTTTTATAAAAACATATTAGCCACTGCAACATAGTAGAAACACTGTACTTTAAAATCTAACAAAATAGGAATATATTTTTAAATTCTCTATGCACTTACTTAGCATTGTCTTGGTAGTTTTAGGGTTCTGCTTTGGTTGTATTCCAAAAGAAGATCTCCCTGAGAAACTAGACAGAAATGTTGACTCATCTTCCATTCTGTCAGCAGTTAATAAAAGACAACATGATGAAATATTTTTGATAGTGAAGCTGATCTTTAAGATCATCAAGTCCAGCCATCAAATGAGACAGGACACGTTAAAGCTAAACCCTAGGGGGTCTCACTTTGCAGAAAAAATCAACCGTGAAATCTAATTCAACTACTAATAGTCAAAACTGTACATGTTTTGTGCATTTCAAGCAAGAATTACAGACTAATTCTAAATACTGTGAGCACTAATAGCTCCAATATGCAGACATATTTACTGGTATGTCCCAGATATCTTTTAAAACTTCATAATATTATCTAGTGACTAGAAGGTTCTGCGATAACTTGTAAAGAAAATGATTGAGGAAAGAACTCAGGAAGACCAAAATACATGTAGGGCAAACATGTTTAATGAGGGCAGATTTATTTAACTTTAGACAATGTTGAGCTATTTGCTGAACAAAATACTCCTAAGAAGGTTGATTATTGTAAATGCATTTTCAGTTTTTCAAAGTTGATCTTTTAAGTAATAATATCTCTGTCATAGATTTTATGTCAGACATAAGTGAGAGGACATTTAGCCATAATTTTTGCTTTTATTTCCATTTTTAAAGTGAACTTGTTGATATGTTTGTATAGATTTTGGAAGAAGAAAAATACTCTTTTAAAGATTATTATATTTATGCAGACTTCTAATAATTCTATTCTACCTTCTTTTAACTAGATACTTTAAAGATTTTTTTTTTTTTCCTGGGATTGATGTGAGGTTGACCAGCCTAGTCTTCCCCAATTTTCATTTTGCATGCTATTTCACCATCAGCGCACTTCCAGCCTGCTGGAATCTCAAGCAGAAACGTTCCTCATAGAATTTTCAGTCTTGTTTTTAATAGCAATACCCACTTGTTATTGAATCTTGCAAAGTTCTTAACACCAGCATCATCGTGTGTCACAAAATTGAGCTATTTGCATGCATTTTGCATAACTTTTCTCTGTATGTAATGAACCTTTCTTGTTCATCTAGGGATGGACTTGAATGCAGGGAAAACAATGACTTCATCTTTACACAAAATAATGTCAAATGCAGAAATGTAAGGCAGCCTCCCAAAAACTTTAATCTAGTAAACAAAGAAGAGTTTTCTACTAGTAGAAGATAAGAATAAAATTTATTTCTAGTGTTGCATTTTCTAGGGCTTTTTGAATGCTTTGCAGCATTTTGGATGCACTATGACTTTCATTTTCGAGATGAAAGTTCCTCGCTTTGTTCACTGTTTAATCTATGCTCCTTCATCCCATAAGACTGTGAGTGTATCAGTCACATTTCATATTCCATTTTTAAGGCAGGATGTAAGTGACATCGGGCTCACTGGTAAAATGATAAATTAATTTTTATTGTTATTGCATTTAGAAGTCTTGCCGAGAAATCACTGGTGTCAAATACTGTAAAAAAAACAAAAAACAACATAACAAAATGAGACCTGACATTATATAAGAACCTGTAGATGTACAGAAATGGAAAAAAACACATAGGGCAATACTTGTCAGGCTAAAAGGATGCAGCTTCAGTAGAACAGCAAACTAGCTATTGCTTTAGTGGATATTGCAGCTAGGAAAATATGAAGAAAATAAATGTAAAAGTATTATGTGTCAATATAGGTGATCTGTCCAAGTCTGAATGACAGCCTAAGGAAAAGTAGAATGCATTCAAAAAAAGGAAAATTATGTCTCTGGGCAGATAAAAATAGGTGGCATGGTCATTCCCAGTAGTGAATGAAACAAGGTCAGTAGGGAGGCAAATAGTCAGGGAAGGCTCTTTCAAGGAAAGAAAATTAGCTTGTGTTTGACAGAGAAATCAATGCAAAGGATGAAAAAATGTTGTCATGAAATTAGCAAAGACCATGTAGTGTCTGACTATCACCAATCTGAAAACTTCCTATGCTCATATTAAAGATCTTCATAATCATCACTTTGTGAAATGGTTAGTTGTAGGTGTCTTAAACAATATAGAATGTACCCACCTACAATATGAGAGGGTTTGGTACTCATCATGCATTAAGTATTGTTCTCTGTTCTCCCCAGAATAAGTAGTAGTAACTCCTGAGTTAATTCAAACAAATATATTTAATTATGCCCTAATAATAGAGAGATGCAGTGTTTATAATGGAGTGAACCACTGGGAATAACAGCATGTCAATTAGAGAAAATGTAATATTCACATTGAAAATACTTGAATGTTTGAGAACTTGTTTCAGATTTAGTGATGTGATTCCAGTATTTGGAAAGCTGTTCATTAATATAAAAACTGAATTAGAGTTTAAGCAAGACTCAAGTCTATCATTGACCATCTAGAGACATATATTTGATTTATAATGAATTTGCAAGTAAAACAAAACGGTTCATTGAGTCCTAGGAGAGATACATTTTTGTCTCCTACAGAATAAAGTGCTCCCATGATCCAGTATAAAGCCATACATGGAAATTGCATTGAAATTGCAGAATTTGTCATTTCTGCAAAGAGAAATAAAACATATGACTTAAAAAAAACCCCTAACAAGTCTTACCTCATCTCTGTGTATGCCTCATATTTCCAAGAATATGTATTCTCCTTTGGAAAGACAGACTTGACAAAGAGGTTGTAAATTAATCTTGGTGTCAAAATTTTAAACACTGAAACTAAATATAAGTTTATACAAGTGTGAAAACTAAATATAACACTTTTAATGTTGTATGTATTTGTAATTAATACTTGTTATGTCAAGACATGACACTTAGAGGAAAAAATCGGTACAACTTTTAAGAAATAAAACCTGATGTGCTTTGGAGTTATGCTCACTGGGACATTTCCAAAGGAGTGAGTTATCTTGGACTTCTGTGGCCACAGAGCACTCCAAATGCAGTGACAGGATATTAGCAGTAAGAGTTCATACAATAGACTGCTCATGTGCAGGAATAATGTAATGAATTTAGATTTTTAGCTCAATAAATATTAAGACTGGATGATCAGATAGACTTTGGTAAGGCTTTTTCACAATATTTCACCAAACATACTATTTTTACCTTTATAAATAAAAGTGGCCAGAAAACGTTAAATGAAATAAATATATTTTTTACTGTTACTGGAGAGAGAGAATAAGAGGATTGATAACCATATTTTTTTATAATCCTTCAGAAAATATGTTGTTGAAAAACCATGAATAACAGAGAAGCTATCAGAAACAATTTATTTAATGTGACAGAGAATAGGGCCTGTTAGTCATCTGTCGGAATACATGTCATTGAGTATCAAGGGAGTGGATAGGAGGGAGAGGGAAACAAATCAGATGTATCACAGCTTTCTCCTCTCTATCTCCCTTGAAGACATCTTCAGTGAGATGTCCTGGAAATAGGATTCCTGAAGTGGTTTCAAATTTCAGTCAGGGTACCTCTGCCTCATTGCCTGATCCCTTCAAATTACAATGCACTCTTGTAGAGGTGTTTCAACATTATTTTGGAAGCTCAGCTGATACTGAAAGGCAATTGTAGCTATGTATCAGTGATCAGCAATTTCTGCAAGAAGGCTCTGACAATTGAGAGCTACTAGCATGAATTGAATTTTGGAGTCTCTGTATTACAGGTCAGAAAGAAAGGCAATTTTCCATTTGAAAGCATCCAAGTCTTTTGGTTTTGTACGTTTTGTTAAGATCATCTTTTTCTTTAGACCGTTTTTGATTTTAAGGCTTGAATTGAAAAAGAATGGTACGCTGTAGATAAGAGAACAGAAATACCTGATAAGGCTCAACATGATGCCAACATAGATCGGGCACTAGGTCTTCTAGTGTCTAGCTGTGGATGTCAACATCTGAAATAGTTACTGTAGGCTCATTTTACAGTCAACAGGAAAAAAACAGGTACTTTCAGAATGCGAGGTATCTCATGCTAATATAAATGCATCAAACAGATCAGATGAATCATATTCTAACAACAGTGTTTACCACAATGTCCTGCAATGAAAGCCACACCTCACTAATTCGTGTGTAGAAGGCCAAAGTCAGCTGACATGAACTGAATCTTGAGTTCCTGACTAATAGTTTTATTCAACAAATCCTATTGACACTCTACGTTTGAGATTCTTTTGCGCATGTAAAAATTTTTGTATTTCAATTAGACTCTCCAATGATCATACAAAGTGGCTCATTGAGATATTTAAAATGTTTTATTATTTCTATTAAGTAATGCCTTTAACATTAGTTATAATAAATTGCTCTGCAATAAAATTAATTATTCATGAAGATCAATTAGTATCTTAGTTTTAGTAAAGCCATGCTGCAGTTACAATATGTATTGGGAGGCTTCAAACTTAGATATAGCTTTAGCATTTTTGCAAAAGGTAAAATATTTTGTTCCTTTATTAACAGGCAGTATGTAAGATTTGCATCTTAGCTACAGTTTGGGATATATTTGATCATAATCAATGATTAATTGAGGTTTACCAGTAAGTATGAAAGCCCAACTGGAAAGCAGCTTGGCAGAAAATGACCTGTGGGGCCTGGTGGACATCAAGTTGAATATGAGCCAACAATTTGCCCTTGAGACGAAAGGTTAATGGTATCCTAAGGTGCATTAGACAAAGCATTGCCAGCAGGTCAAGAGAGATGATCTTTTCCCTTTATTCAGCACTGATGAGGCCACATCTGGAGTACTGTGTCCAACTCTGGGCTCCTTAATATAAGGTAGACATAGACATACTGGAGAAATTCCAATGAGGGGCCATGAAGATGTTGAGGAGACTGGAGAATTTCTTCTATAATGAAAGGCTGAGTGAGCTGGGACTGTTCAACCTGGATAAGAGAAAGTTCAGGGACATCTTATCAATGTTCATACATAGCTTGAATAGGGAAGAGAGGGTATAACGAAGACAGAGCCAGGCTGTTTACAGTGGTGCAAGAGGCAATAGGCACAAACTGAAACACAGGAGGTTCCCTTCACACATTACTTTGTTACAGTGAGTGTAACTGAGCACTAGACTCAAGATTTCCCAAGTTTACCAAATAGCATACACTGGCCGTAACTTTTGATGGCCCTGAAATGTGAATTGTAAGGCCTTGAAAGGATCTCTGTCTTGAATGCTGGAGAATGACAGCCACTTACTCAGGGAGAAAGTGATACAAGAGTTTTCAAAGAGCAGGCAGGTATCAGGCTTGTATGATGAATATTCAGTGTTATCGTTGTTCAGTTAATACACTAGGGGCTACTCACTTCTGTCTGGAGTCTCTCTATAGGGAATGTACCTAGTCTTTAACTGGGAATGGTCCAAATGCAAGAGGTTTCCTTGTGGGGAAAGAGACACAGTTTTCTATAAAGAATTCCTGTATTGAGTGAGAAATCTTAATAAAGATAGTGCTGCTTTACTAAAAATGAGATAAGAAAATATACGTACTTCAAGTTGTGAAGAAATTCCTTTGAACATTTCTCTGTTTTATTCAAAGTCATGTGAAACATATTAAAAATTAGGAATGCTTGAGTTAAAAGAAAAAAAGTGACTACTTTAGTCTTTTTCCCACACTTTTGACGTAAGCAACACTTTTATCAGCTTTTACTCATAATATAAAAATAATGCTTAGGAAAAAAAACCGGTGTCATTAATTGGACCTATATCACTAAGGTATTACTCAGACTGTTCTTTTCAGTCATCAAGGAAAATTATTTCTGTTTTATACAAGATAAAGTTAAGTATAAAGAGAAATATAAAGTTTCGCATACCCCTGATCAAATTAATCACATATTAACAGTAGTTCCAGAAAGGATTGTCTTTACCAATTCATTAATGTGCAAATGTGCAAAATCCACTTAATTTTCAATTATTATGACTATACAACTTAAAGAAATAAAAAATGTTTCATTATTTGATTTTCACCTAAACACATTGTAATAATGGAAACCTAAAATTAATAATTAGAAGATAAAATCAAATAGTATGTTGAATACTTATATTCTTTAAAAACAGAGACAGTGACTGTAGTCAACAATTTGTGCAAATGAAAAAAAAATGCTGTCAGGGTAGCAAAATCTTATAAGAACATTTAAAATAAATATGAAGAGTGTAGTGAGGTGATAGGTACTTTTTTAAGGCATCATGATAAAGTCAACATTGAGATGTTAATGGTGGTGCGGTCTGAGACCCTGAGCAAATCTAATTTGTATCATTCACCAAATGCAGGTCTTAGCACAAGCAAGAGAAAAATAACTATTTCTATTCAGTCCCCCATATAATGTTCTGCTTTGTGTTCCTCAGCATGCTTCTTGCTCAAGGGCTGTGTAACTAGGAAACAAATATGATTAAGAAATTAATGTATGTAAACCCTCTTCCACAGGTCGTTTTTGATGTAAATGCTCAGGAAACTGAGTAAGCAGACAACTAAGCCATCACTATTTTCAAAGTGTAAGCAAAAACTCAGGTGTGATGGATATTACAAGAGTGTCAATTTAGCATCTCAGTCACACAGGCTTCCCTGCATTCAGCTTTCCCATCCACTATCCATCTTCTATGGTATCTTCTTTTAGGCACTCCCATCTCCAGAGATGAGACCTAAAAAAGAGGGAAGATATTCAGAGAAATCACTGGAATTTTTAAACATTGAAATATGCTACTATCAAACTGCAGAAGATAAGAAGACAAAGGGTAAAATAAGTTATGTGATTATTTTCACCCAATAGGAAAAGCACAAAGTTTGAGACTAAGTAAGACTTTTCCCTGATCTAAATTAAGACAAGAAAAAGGTTGTAGTTTTTTTTTTTCCTTAACACGTATAGATTTTGTATAAATCAATTCAGACTAAGGCTAAACAGCAGCAGAATCCAATACAAGCTAAAATTGCTGGTAAATATACATCAACTTGGTTTAAAGCTTTTAGAACATATTTGATTTGGAGAAAAGCTATTGGAGCTTTGTTGAATTGTTTGAAGTTCTCATTTTCCACCATGGAATATTTCAAAGAGTTAAAGAACTAAAACTGCTGATTGCCCCACGACTGTTTTTATTCCCATATTTTGTGTAAATGCCCCACTACCTTTTAAACTGAACACTTGTGGAAATTATACATGCTTACTGTAGATATTAAACATTCGGGGTTTTTTTTGCATCATGTGATAGCTGCAGTAGGAGATTGGAATTCTTACAGGTATTAAGACAGATATGGGCAGGCATTGACACTAGTCATGAGTTTATCTCATGGAAAAGGTTTATTACAGAACAGTAAAAAGGAACATATGAAATAGACTTTTTCATTCAAACGTAAGTTAAGCTATGCAATTTTTTTTATTTTCATGAAAGAGTATTTGGAACAAAGATCTTTGTTTTGTGGACTATGAGAAATTCTGAACTCTTTGCCATAAATAACGTTTCTGTAGTAATCATCACCAGCACTAAGGTTATCTCATGGGTGAAAAATGAGCATTGTTTTCCAAGTGATAGGACTGAGCCTGGCTAAAGAATGGTTACAAGTTGCGTGTTATCCTGGTCAACTTCAATTTCAATCCATAAGTCCTGTTACTCTTTTCTTTGAACAACACTGAAGGTCTGATTTTTTGAGATACTGAGCATTCACATCTCAATTATTTTTTTTTTCTTTCAATTAGCAGCTTGGTTTTGTGCTGTCATTCCAAAGCAGCATTTAAATAAAGCTGTAATGAGTAATTCAACATGTAATGGATAAAAGAGTTGTATGTATTTTAGGCAAGAATCAAAGTAATGAATGAAACAGGGAGATTCTGCCCCTGTGTGAAATGGGGCTGCTTGGTGTTATTTTTACAATATATTCAGAGCTAACATATTAGCTTTAGAAGATGTCAAATATATGATTGGCATGATCAGCTTTCAAATATACTCAATCCATACATGGAATGCTATAATAATTATTGTAATAATTATAATAACAAGAACATCAACAATAATAAAAAGTTTCATTTTCAGTGGAGGTGTAATAAGATTACTCTTCATCAAGAAAATGGAGTACTTGCAATGGATTCTATGATTACTCTCAGTGTATAATATAATATTATTATATATTATATATAATACTATCAATGTATTATCTTCTAACCATACCATTTGGGATTTGTCATTGTCCCTAAGCATACTTCAAGATCATGAGTTCAGTGAGGAGCAGAATGATGAACTGTGCTCATTCTACTTAAGGACATCATCTCTCATAGAAGGAAGCAAATGAATTTTTTGTCAAGAAAACTAAAAGGGAAAAGTACATTTAATTTCTTATGGAACCAGCTGTGAAATGGAAAGACAAAAGTCAGTTTGATAATGGTGTAAAACAAAAAGACATCAGAATAGACCAAGACTGACACATTTATGCAAATCAACAATTCTTGCATGACAAGTAGCTCATCCATTTATTGTATCAAGAAGTATTACTTATGTAACTATGAACTGGAGGAGTCAGAACCAAAAGTCTCTCAGTATTTTTTAAACAAACAACTCTAATACATTTTCCAAATCAGATGTGAACCTCCCCCTACCTTTTTCCAATTATAATATAATTGCAGTTAAAAGTTATACATTATGGAATTATGGAATATTGTGTGGACTTATTTTTTTTCTAGTAAAAACACATAAAAAATTGAAATAATGTTTTTGTATTTGTGAGCTTACTTAGTTGAATTCATTGTAGAGGTAGGATTTTGTGAAAACTTCTTTAGTTGTATTATCAATTAATATATCCTGGTTTATACTTGTGTCACATCAGCTTCCTGCTAAAACTCTCCCTGCATATGAAGCTGCATCAACCCAGTGAAGACAAATGTACTTAGAGAATATGGAGAATAACTCTGTGTCCAATTTCTGTTTGAGTGTCAACATAAATAAATATCTAATCTTTACTAATTAAAATAATCTTCCTGTTCTCAGGGAAACTAGTGACAATGATAGGGAGAGGGCTGAGGTACTCAAAAATTCCTTTGCCTCAGTTCTCACAGGCAATCACTCTTCTCATGTCTCCAAGGCCCTGAATGTCAAGACAGAGACTGAGGGAAGGAAGTCTTATCCATTGTAAGAGAAAATCAGGTTCAAGACCATCTGAGGAACCTGAATATATACAAGTCAATGGGACCAAAGGAGATGCAAAACAGAATATTCAGGGACCAGGCAGATGTAGTTGCCAGCCGTTCTGCAACATATTTAAAAATATGTGGAATTCAGTCCCCAGTGACTGGAGAAAAGGGAATCATCATAGCCTTTTTTAAAAAGAGTAAAAAGGAGGACCCTGGCCAACCAGTTAGCCTCACCTCTGTGCCCAATGAGATCACAGAACAGATCCTCCTGGAAGTTATTTTGAAACAAGGAAGATGGGGAGGTGATCAGGGACAGCTAAGATGGCTTCACAAAAGGTAAATCACATCTGACTAATCTTGTAGCTATCTACACCCTTGTCTCTTCTGTAAGACTTTTGATATAGTCCCCAAAATTCTTGCTTTTAATTTGGACACACATGGATTTGATGGGTGGATTTGATGGATTTGATATCTTGGATAAGGAATTGGATGGATGGTAGCATCCAAAGAATACAGTTAACAACTCAAACTCCAAATGAAAACCAGTGGTGTCCCTCAAGAGTCCATACCAGGACTAATGCTATTTACTATCTTCATTAGGGACATACATACATAGTGGAATTGAGTGTATCCTCAGTAACTCCATGGATAGCTTCATGCTGACTAGTGCAGCTGATATGCTTAAGGGAAAGGATGCCATCTAGAAAGATTTTGAAAGACTTGAGAAAAGTGAGCCCTTGAGAACCTCATGAAGTTCAATAAGGCTAAGTACAAGTCCTGCACCTGATTGAAGCAATCTCCAATATCAGTACAGACTGGGTGATGAATTGCTTGAGAGTAGCCCTGAAGAGAATGGTCTATGAAAAATTTGACATGAGTCCATGACAGTCTGCAACGTGGGCTTGCAACCCAGAATGCCAAACATATCCTAACAAGAAATGTGGCTAGCAGGATAAGGGAGGTGATTCTGTCCCCTATACTGCACTCTGGTAAGACCCCACTTGAATTACTGCACCCAGCTCTGGAGCCCTCATTACAAGAAAGACAGGGATCTGTTGGTGAGTATCAGAAGGATGTAACACTTATCCTGTAAAGAAAGGCTGAGAGAGTTGGTAAAGAAAGGGTGACAGATTCAGCCTGGAAAAGAGAAAGCTCTAGTGAGACCTTATTACAACATTTCACTGTGTAAAGAGGGGCTTACAAGAAAGATTGAATGAGAATTTTTACCAGTGCCTGTACTGACAGGACTAGGACCAGGTTTTATACTGAAATAAGGTAGATTTAGACTGGATATAAGGAAGAAATTTTTTATGATGAGGGTGTTGAAACACTGCAACAGGTTCACCAGAGAAGTGGATGACCCATCATTGACAGTGTTCTAAGTCAGATTGGACGGGGCTTTGAGCAATCTGGTCTAATGGAATATGCCCCTGCCCATGGTGGGGGTTCAGACTAGATGATCTCTTCCAACCCAAATCATTCTATGATTCTATGATAAAGATTTTTAACAATCTTTGAGATGTTAGTGCAAAGAGTTCTACTTTTCATCTAGGGATGTAATGTATTCATATGTAAGCATGAAAAATAGCATTTTCTAGTTTTTCAGTATTTTACATATCTTATGAATTGTTATTTTAATAATATTTGTTTCAAAACCACTGTAATTATATGGTCCATCTTAGTTATAATAGCTAGTACTTTCTCTATGGGCAAGCACCCTGATAACTCAAGTGAGGGATCATTAAATACTTTGCATATTTGTTTTTGACCTTGCATATATGCTAAACATAATATGTTTAATGATCATGTTTTAACCTTAACTTAGTGCTGAGGTATATATACTTAGGCATTTTTTTTCTTTTCACTATCTATACTGATTTATTGCTTAAAATCATTTGCATGCAGTTCCACAGTTTCTTTGGCCCAAAATATTCTACTGTCCTATTTCTGTTGCAAAATAGAAGATGGATTATTTAAATCTCATACATCACAGTTAAGACAGTTCAGTTGATTTAGAGGAAGATTTAAATGCTCTAGAAGAAAATGAAAATCTGTATGATGTGGTCCTGATGTGATCTCAAGGGAATAATCCTTGCTGTTAAAATAACAATTATTAAAAATCCAACACACACCATGGGACATGCAGAACAAGAAAGGCCTGCCATTCCAGTACCTTATAGATGATAGACCTTTCAGCTGACTGTTACAAGTAAAGAACTTCTTCCAACCTGAACTTCTTTTATTATTTCACTCTTCTAAATCCTATGTGTTTCCTCAGAGATCTTGAAAACCACGATCCAAGCACATCATTGTAATTATGTAATCACTGGGCAATTTTTCAGATTAAAAAAGTCAGCTGCCGTTGCAGACTAACACATAGCTTTGTGCAATTTGTTATGGGAGACAAATTGGTTTAGATCCTGTTTCATAATCATTCTGCTAGACCATGCTTACTACAGACAAGTGAGCCACTGATTATCACACCTACAACCTGTTCTACCTTCTGAGTGAACAGTCGATCCAACTGTGTGTCACCCCAGATCATTATGTCTCCCCCAACATCTTCCAGAAATCTTGAGTGCCTGAAGCTCACTGCACTGACCTGCCGGCAGATAGAAGTCAAGGAGGTTACAGTCCCCCAGGAGAACTGGGACTTGTGGCACAGAAACTTTCTCCTACTTGAAGTTTGAAATTTGCCTGCTTCCTCACCCTGGTTAAGTAGACACAATCCACAATGGTGTGATGCTTAGTGGTGTGATCCTCTGACCTGGCCCCCTAAGATCTCACCCCACCTCTTGTCTATCTTGGAGATGAGTTCCATGTATCCAAGCTGCTCCCTCACAGTAAGAGCGGCCTCTCTGCTTATTGTCTCTCTTGAAGATCTTGCATCTGCCTATTGCTCAGTGTAGTTGTGCTAGCTGTCCTACCATATCTCAGTTCTTCAAACAACAACCTAATTGTTTGTCTGGAGCTGTAGTCACTCCTGATTGCTTCCCAGGCTGCGTACATTTGTGGACATGTACTTGGGGTTGGTCCCCTTCCACCCTGTTTTGTCTTTCTTAAGGTCTATCTTGTTATCATTGCTCTGTACCTTTCTTTTCCACCCCTTTCTACTGTTTTTCTCTTTACTTGTCTGTGGTTAACAATCTCACTCCACCATTTTCCTAGTTAAAAGCTTGTCTGACCAGGTTGGCCTGCCTCTTAACAAAAGTGCTTTTGCCCCACTTTTCTAGATGTATCACATTTATCTCCAGCAGCCCTTGATCCTCAAAGGTACTGTGATCATAAAAGCTGAAACATTGAGACAAGAAATAATGAGCCCTACTTTGGTCACAAATGCAAGTGAAATCATCAGGGATGTCAAAGTTGAAGGCAGCCTGGGCTGCAGTGATCATGC